>ML432396.1:7534-44763 GCA_005239525.1 Nicotiana knightiana | reverse complement strand
ATGCATACAAGAGGGTAAAAAGAAACTCCCTGGTAGGCCAAAGGCCGAAGCACTAGCATCTCATGGGGTACTCAGACTTCTCCCAGGCTTGGTCCTTCATGCAGGTACCTCACATTTAGTTCCAACCATCTAATTTGCTGTTGCATCCTACCAGTGGCTTGCGATCTATGCTCCTAACAAAATAAAAAGAATTGACACTACAAAATAATACTATTAGAAAAATACACTACAACAAAAGTAAAATAAAATAAAGTAAATAAAGCAGTAAAGTTGGGTTGCCTCCCAACAAGCGCTTGATTTAACGTTGCTGCATGACGTGAAGCACTTTCTTCCTCCACTTCAAACTTATGAATTGAGCCCCCAATTTGGCATCAAGTTTTCGGTTATACTCCAAGGGTGGCGGAACAAATATAATTGGCCCAAGCAACCATTGTATTATTTTACACTTCTTGGCTTTTGGATGAGGTATGTAGTCCTGTCTTTCTGGCAAGAAAAATTCCAGAATGTAAGTATCCTGTTCCTCCTTTCTTGACTCCTCAATTGGCTCAGATGACTCTATTTCCATATCATCATCCAAACACAATGTGGAAAAATGTTTGGAGTGAGGACCAATGCGCTCAAACACATGAACTGCAGGACTTTCAACATCCTCAACAACAATCACACTAGAGTCGATTAAATTTGTATCCTCAACGTCCCTGGTTGACTCTAGTACTACTTCTTCAACATCGGCATCCTCAAATTCTAGTTGGTTAGTGTGTTGGGTTTCTACTTTGGACACCTCCATTGGCACCTCAATTTTCATCTCTGATGTACACTGCTCCTGGCTACTATCCATAATATTGGCATATTGAGCGTTAAAAGCTTCAACTAGTTGACTCGTTTGAGCCTCCAAGTTGCGAATAGTTTCATCTTGCCTTTGTACCCGCAGTTGTAACTCCTCCTGTTGTTCCAGAATGCACTTCATCATATCCTCGAGCCTTTTCCAGTCATCATCACTGAGTTCTTTATTTCTATTAACTTCAAAGGAAAAAGAAGAATCATCAAAGTAAGGGGTTGGGGGAAGATAAGAAATATAAGCACAACCCTGAAAGTGACCATCTTGACCACCACACATATCACACACATTCCACACATAAGATTGAGTTGGTGCACATAACTCGCTCTCGGGAATATTTTGATAATTTTGCTCTGGGTGGTTTCCTCCATAATATGCATAATGAGGATCAAAAGTAGAATTACCAACATCCAAACTCTCATAATTCCATGATGCCATGTTTTAACAAATAAAACTAAAATAAAGAAAATAAAAATCAAATACTAAAAAAATAAAAATAAAAATAAAAAATAAAATTTTCAAACTTGAAACCTAATAATATGTACAATTACATCTACACTTGATAATACCGTAAATTCCCCGGCAGCGGCGCCAANGTATAAACAATTGTAATAAAAATCTAAGGTTATGGTTTCCCCCGCTGGTGAATTTACTTCTCGGATACTTCATATAGCTTGATTAGTTGTTTCTATCAATCATTAACACTCGATGTACCATAAATCTCTCTCAAGTAATTATGATAATTTACTAGATGCACTCTCTCAATTTACGCTAGCTAGATTGCATTACAGTTCACTTAGATTGCACCCGAAGTATCGTTATCTCTAATCCAACCTCTAAACCCTCGGTTATGACTTTCGTCTATACTCTGGGAGTGGTGTTGTTCAAACAATTACCTAAATATGCACTCTCTCTCAAGTAGATACATAATAAATAGGCACAGCTAATTGAGGGCCCTTCAATCAACTACAACAAGAACGTAGTTGAACAAATAGAGTTTAATCAACCAATCAAAGCTATATTAATATCACAATAAGTTTATTCCCCAACGGGTTCCACAAGAAATTAGCTAAACAAATTCATAAGAATAAAATCTAAAATAACTTGCATAATTAAACTACAAAGTAATGAAGAAAATCTGTACAAATCGATGTTTTCCTTCTCTTCAATGGCTTCCTCTCATATAATCCCCCTTAAGTTGTGTTTTTCGGGTCTATTTATAAGTTTAGTACAAACCCTAAACGTGTAGGAGACTTCTATTCCAACCGGAAAACACTTAAACTTGTCAAAACTCGGAATTGACCGAAATAGGGACCTGGCGTTTGGAGGCTAACGCCTGGATAACGCCAAGCTAGGGCTGGCTTTAGAAGGCTAACACCTGCCTAACGCCAGGGCCAGCCTGGCTTTAGGAGGCAAACTCCTGGGTAAGGCCAGGGTGTTCCCTCTTCGCCTCTTAAGCGTATTTTCGACGTATTTGCATCCATTTAGCTCGGTTTCCATCTCCAATTCACCTACACATGAAATAAACTCCATTAAGCACATAAAAAGTGTATTTTTATCATTAATGCGCATAAAAGGTAAGGCATATAGCATGTTAAACTATGGATTCTAGTCTCGCATTAGTACTTCATTCATCCAGGTGCCTCCAAGATGTATCAGGACTTGAGGTATCACTATTGGTGGAGGAGAATGATGAAGGACATAATGGAGTATATAGCTTGGTTCCTAAATTGTCAACAGGTGAAGTATGAGCATCAGCGGCCAGATGGATTGCTTCAGAGGCTAGAGATTCCAGGGTGGAAATGGGAGCGGGTTACTATGGATTTTTTTTTGGGCTCCCACAAACTCAGAGGAAGTTCGATGCAGTATGGGTGATTGTGGATAGGTTGCCATGTCAGCTCATTTCATTCCAATGGTGACTACTTATTCTTCAGAGCAGCTGTCTCAGGTATACATTCGTGAGATTTTCATACTTCATGGTGTGTCGGTATCCGTCATCTCTAATAGGGGTGCACAATTTACATTGCGGTTTTGGAGGGTCGTACAACGCGAGTTAGTCACATGAGTGGAGTTGAGTACAACATTTCACCCTCGGACAGACGGACAGTCCAAGCACAATATTCAGTTATTGGAGGATATGCTTCGTGCGTGTGTGATAGAGTTTGGGAGTTCTTAGAATCACTTCTTGCCTCTTGCGGAGGTTTCCTACATCAACAACTACTAGTCGAGCATTCAAATGGCTCTGTATGAGGCCTTATATGGGAGGCGGTGCCGATCTCTAGCGGGTTAGTTTGATCCATGTAAGGCTAGGCTATTAGGTCAGACTTGGTTCAAGATGATTTGGAAAATGTTAGATTGATTCAAGATCGGCTTTGCATAGCCCAATCTAGACAGAAGAGTTATGCGGATCGGAAGGTTCACGATGTTGTATTCATGGTAGAGGATCGGGTCTTCCTCCCAGTTTCGCCCATGAAGGGTGTTATGAGGTTCGGGAAGAAGGGAATGTTGAGCCCTAGGTATATCGAGCCTTTTGAGATTCTTAAGAGGATTGGAGAGATGACCTACAAGCTTGCACTGCCACCAAGTCTAGCTGCAGTTCATCCAGTATTCCATGTTTCTATGCTCCGAAAGTATCCCGGTGATCCGTCTCATGTGTTGGATTTTAGCTCAGTCCAGTTTTGGACAAGGATTTGTCTTATGTTGAGGAGTCGGTGGCAATTTTGGATAGGCAGGTCCAAAAGTTGAGGTCAAAGAACATTGATTCAGTAAAGGTTCAGTGGAGGGGTCAACTAGTCGAGGAGGCGACTTGGGAGACCGAACATGATATGTGATGGTAGGCTAGAAACTCGTGTTTTAGTTGTAGTATTGCACTCTAATCACTGCATTTTGCGTGTGTTCGAACTTAAAAAATAGTGAATTACACTTATTACGTGTTTTATGCTTTGCAAGAAATGGTCCCGAGCTATTAAGGTAATTTGGAGCTAAATCAAACAAGTTGAAGGTTTGAAGTCTACATAAGAACCCAAGAAATTAAGGCGGGATCATGTTCGGGGGTGGAGCACCAAGTCCGAGTGTCAAAAAGGGGACAAAACTATTTACTCTGAGAAATCCTCACAGGCGCGCCACATGGGGCGCCACGAGGCGCGAAGAGGATATGTATTTGCTGCTACCTGATTGAATGTCACCTCTCTTAACTTCCTCACAAGCGCGGCGCATTGTGAGGGTGTGCAAAATTGCCAGAGTGATTTCGTAGTTCGGCTAGGAAAGTATAGTTTCGTCTGGGCTTGTTTCTACATGGTAGAAATACATCAAAAACCTGATTTTTAGACCACGTTTGACCTAGGAAATATTGGAGAACCAACCTAGGCAAGAAGACTCAAGAATTCATCAAGATTTTCAATCAATTATCGGTGCAATGTGGGAGTTTTTATCGAACCATTACCATTGATGTTTTCTTTGTTTTTAAACCTTATTGAGATGACTTATTCCATAGTTATGGAGTAAATTCCATTAGGGTGTTAACATATACGGTGGTTTTATAACTTTATTAGGGATTCGATTCTAGATCATTGTTGGAATTAATTAATGGAGCGTTAATTTTTATTGTGGAATTATTTATTATTTTGCTTAATCAAAAGAGGAGTTTGAAATTGAATTTCTTCGCATCGTATGCTCTAGTTTAAATTCGTGATTCTAATAGGTAATTGAGAGAGACTTTTGAATTATTAATCGATCTAGAAAATAGTGAAATATTGGTGAGAAGTTACCCTTTAGATCATAGCCATTATTTTATTCTTGCAATTGTTTACCGTGCTACAATTGGATTAATTATTGAAGTAATGTTTAATCGAAAGAGGAACTTTAACTTCAAATGTGGTCTGATTATATGTTGAATTCGTGAGAATAAACAGTATTATAGAGTGAATTAACTCAAGAATTCAATTACGAGTCAATTATCTTGCATCTATCTAGTCAAACACCCTTATTATTCTCCTTGATATTTCTTTGTTGCTCATCTGCTGTCTTTTGTGATCAATTATTAATTGCTTAAATTTTTAGTAGTTAATCGTAGTAATAGTCATCAAATCAAGTGTTAATTTTTCGGGATAGTAATCAACAGAAGATTATCCGAGCATTGTTTAGATCTAATCCCTGTGGAGGCTATAATCATACTATACTATCTTTGGCTAGTGAGCATCAATTTGGTGTTGTGTTTTGCGCTCGTCAAATTCTTTTTGTCGGGGATTGGCAATCAATAGTGTTTAAAATATTTTTTTAGTACTAATTCAGGAACCAATATTTACTTTAGTAAATTCACGTTTCTCACTTGTGTGCAGGATACAGGTTTGATTTCTCTAGTGTATGACTCAATCTTCTTCAAAGGAAGTGATACCCTACGAACCAGAGTTGGAGAAACACTTGCGAAAAACTGACAAAAGAAAGAGAATTAACAGAAAATTTCTTGGATCATACTTCGTGTAATGACCCGGCCAGTCGTTCCAAGAGTTATAGCCCTGTTGCCCCCATTTCTACTTCTTTGTGTGTTCTTCAGCTATATTGTATGGTATCGGGTTAGTTGGTTCGGGCCTGGAGTAGTTTTGGAGTGCAATGAGACATTTAGTCTCTTATTTACAAGTTCAAGTTAGAAAAGTCAACCAGATGTTGACTTATGGGTAAATAATCTCGGATTTGAATTTTTATGGTTTTGTTAGCTCTGTTAGGTGATTTGGGACTTAGGAGCATGTTCAGAATGTAAATTGGAAGTCTGTGATAGAAGTTGGCTTGAATTGGCGAAATTGGAAATGTGGCGATTTTCGGTCGGCAATGGAAAATTAGATATCAGGCTCGGAATGGAATTCCCGAAGTTGGAGTAGGTTCGTAGAGTCATTTGTGACATGCGTGCAAAATTTGAGGTTATTCGACAAGGTTTGGTAGGTTTCGGCGTCGTTTGCGGGAATTAAAAGTTTAGGAATCGTTAGTATTGAATCTGAGGTGGATTTAGTGTCTTGATGTTGTTTTAAGTATTCCAAAGGCTCGACCTAGTTCGTATGATGGTATGTGACTTGTTGGTATTGTTGGTGGAGATCTCAAGGTACTCGGGGGTGTTTCGGGGTGAGTTTTGGGCAAGACCGGGCAATTCCGAAAGTCAGATATGTTCTGGTGTTTTGAATTCGCAGATCTCAGCAGAGTTTCACGGACCGCGGCAAGATTTCGCGGACCACGGTGGTTATGGCTCAGGGCCCACGACCGCAGCAGGAATTTGGCGGGCCGTGGTGTAGAGTGTGCGGTCGCGGTGGATTTGCGTGGACCACAGTGTAGAGTGTGCGGCCGCGATGGATTTATGTGGACCGCGATGATGTGTGTGAGGCCACGATGTAATTTCAAGGACCGCGTAGTGAAGATCAGAGAATGCACTATAAGTATGCGGTTTAGGGTTTTATTTCACATTTTGGACCTAGGGAGCTCGATTTGTGGCTATTTTTTGAGGGTTTTTCAAGAAATTTATCGGTGTAAGTGATTCTAACACGGATTTGGTTAACATACATGAATATATCATTTATTTCATCATTTGATTAGTACTATAAGGTGAAATTGGGAAAAATTGCAGAAACTTCATAAAATGGATTTTTGGGAATTGAATGTCGATTCGAAGTCGGATTTTGATAAATTTGATATGGTTGGACTCGTGAGTGAGTGGGTTTTCTAGTTTTGTGATTTTTGTCGGATTCTGAGACGTAAGCCGGGGGCTCGATTTGGGGGAATTTCGAGATTTTGGCTTAAATTGATGGGTTTTCATGTGGAATTCATCCCTTAGCATATATTGATGATAATATAATGATTTTGGATAGATTCGGAGCATTTGGAGGCCAAGTCGAGAGGCAAGAGCATCGCGAGCTAGAGGTTTGTCCGGTTTGAAGTAAGTAACGATGGTAAATCTAGAACTAAGGGTATGAACCCTTGGATTTCGTATCATTTTACTATTTTGGGGTGACACACATGCTAGGTGACGGGCGTGTGGGCGTGCACCGTTGGGGATTGTGAATTGGTTCGTCCCGTAGCAACCGTAGAGTTTCATATTTTGTTTGACGTTGTATAATAGCTATGTGTTTTAGAAAGAATTCTTATAATTTGAGTTGAATGCCATTGTTGGGCCTTGTGCCAGTATTGTGTGGACCCTTAGGGGAATTTTATTACTATCCTCCCAGTATTTTGATTTGAAATATACAGTCAGTAATGATTTTATACCTGTTTACTGCATAACTCAGTTTTATTACTCAGTTTTGATGCATATGAAAGTTGTTTTGGGCTGAGTTCCCTGTTTTTACTGAAATGCCCGAGTGGCTTGAGAGGTTTATGACTGAGTGAGGCCGAGGGCCTAATTTGTGAGGATATTATATGGTATCGGGCTGCACGCTGAAACATGTTTATTATAGGCCGAGGGCCTGAGTGATTTGAGGCCATGATTTTGCTTGATATATCTCTTGGGCTGAAAGAGCCCCTCCAGAGTCTGTACACACCCCCAGTGAGCATAGGTACCTACTGAGTGCGGAGTGAGTGACTTGGAGGCATGAGTGATGGTGAGATATGCCCGAGGGGCTATTATGAGTGATCGTGAGGTATGCCCGCATGCTGTTTATGAATGACTATGAGGCTTGCCCGAGGGGCTATTTATGAGTGATATTTTGCCCGAAGGGCTGTTTATGACTTCATTATTTTCAATCTATTTTGCATTGAGCCTCTATTGGAACTGATGAAAAATATCTACAAAATGTTTTTCTACCGAAATGAGATTTTTACGAGATGTTTTGACTCAAACACTGATTTGAAAGTATATTGTTTCACTGAGATTTCGTGTTATGATCTTTATGTGTTTTACTGCTCGTCACTGCTACTCAACCTTTATTTATGGTTTTTTCTTACTGAGTTAGCGTACTCACGTTACTCCATGCACCTTGTGTGTAGATCCAGGTGTTACTGGACGTTCGAGCGAGTGTTGATCCATCCACCGTGGATCTTTGGAGTTAGTAAGGTAGTTGCATGGCGATTGCAGACTTGCTCTTCTCCCTCCTATCTCCCTGTAGTTATTTTTATTAGACTTTCCAGACTGTATTAGTCCTAGCATTTTTAGACTTGTATCATAGATGCTCATGATTAGTGACACCCGAGGTCGGGCTTATTTTCGCATTTTTCCATTTTTGGATTTCTTTCGAAAGATTTATGATTTAATAGTTTGAGATAGCTTTTTGAAATGAAATATAGCGTGTTTTGATAATGATTCGGCTAGCCTAGTACTGCGATAGGCGCCATCACGACTTGGTAGTTTGGGTCGTGACACTTCGACTCAAGATAACATGGAAAATGAAGAGAATGATAGAGTATACTTGAGGTCATTACCCTTTTCATTGAAAGATGATGCGAAGCACTGACTTCGTAGCTTACCCGTAGGGTCGATCAGGACATAAGAAGAGATAATCAAAAAGTTTCTTGACAAGTACTTCTAAGCTGCAAAAACAAGGAAATTTAGTAGGGAAATCCACAATTTCTGCCAGGAGACAAAAATGGTTTTCGAAGCTTGGGAAAGATTCAAGGAGAAAGTAAGAAAGTGTCAGCACTATGGAATTGATTTGTCGATGCAACTCTAGTATTTTTGGGATGGACTGACACCTTCTTCGCGATGAACTCTGAATATTGCATATGGAGGTCCATTGATGAAGAGAACTTTGGAAGAGGTTGTCTTAATCCTTGATGAATTATCTGAGGATGCTAACCAGTAATCTGCTAAAAGTAATGACAGGAGAAAATTAGTTGGAGTTCACTAGGTGGACTCTAGCACATTCATTCAAGCCCAGCTACACACTATGGCCAAGGATATGAGAAACCTGACATTGGCCAAGGTATAGAGTGAATCACAAGCAGCATGTGACTTTTGTAGGATGGGACACCCTACACATGAGTGTCAAGCATTAGCTGAGGAAGTCAACATTGAGGAGAACATTAATAGAGAAAAATACCAAGGTGGGAACAACTATAATGCTATGGGTCAAAGACATCCATCTTTTCGTGGAGTTCACCTAGTGAGAGTTTGAAATCATGGCAGAAAAATAAACCTAAACGGTAGGGTCAAGGACCACCAGGTTCTTAGAACCAGCAGAGGCAGCAATACCAGCCATAACAACAAAATCAGTCTAGTATGGAAGATCTCATGAAGGAATTCATCAACAAAATAGATGAAAAATTTGCGACTCAAGGCACATCTATTTGAAATTTAGAAAGGCAAATGGGACAAATTACAAATTTGTTGTCTGAGAAGGCTCCTGGGACTTACCCTATGACACTAAAAAGAACCCAAAGGAAACAATCAAAGTTGTATCTCTGAGAAGTGGCAAAACATTGGCTAACCCAGTGGTAACGGCTAGACCCGAGGTGGTGAACAAGCATATTGAGACACCGAAAGAGAAATAGAGTGAAGAGCAGAAAGGCCAGAGTAGAGGGGTACAAAAGGAGATTGAAGAAAGTAGACATATGCCATATCTACCATTCCCTCAAAAGATGAAGTGGGAAAAACTTGACGAATGTTTTGGGCGGTTCTTGGAGATGCTCAAGAAACTTTATGTGAACATTCCCTTCATAGAGGTAATCACTCTGATACCTGCTTATGCAAATTTCTTGAAGAAAATCATGCCTAGCAAGAGAAAATTGGAGGAGACAACAATGTTCAAGTTGAATGTCCACTGGAGTGCCATATTGCAAAATAAAATTCCCCAAAAGTGTGGGGACCCAGGAAGCTTCACCATACCATGCTCGTTGGGGAGTTAGAAAGTTGACAAGGCCCTTTGTGATTTTTGGTGTGTCTATTAATATAAGGCCTCTATCTGTACTCAAGAAACTGGAAGGTGAACTTGGAGTGATCAAATCAATACCAGTGTCCCTACAACTAGCTTACCAGACAACCATTTTCCCTGAGGGGATCATTGAGGATATTCTGGTGTGGGTGGACAAGTTTGTGTTCCTCGTAGACTTTATTGTGGTGGATATGGAGGTGAACAAAGAGGTGCCTATAATTCTAGGTAGACCATTTTTATCTATAGGTAGAGCTATCCTTGATATTTATGAGGGGTAGCTATGCTCAGGGTGGGCAATGAAAATTTGGTGTTCCAGATAAAGAGGATGGTGAAATACCCCAGTGATGAGGCGTCTACCTACTCGCGTTTAAAGCTAGATGTTGTAGGGGAATTGGCTGAAAAATATAAGTTTGACAAGCTCCTGGGGATACTCTAGAGAGGTGTATTACTCATTCCAGCACATTGGAGGATGAACATCCTGAAATAAAGAAAGAGGGTTGAAGCTACTGAAATTGAGGATCAAGTGGTTGATGAGGATGAACTAAAAGAGGAGGCTTCTAAGATTAATGTGGAATTAAAATTCCTCCCCACTCATTTGAAAGCTTCTCTTGAAACTATAAATTTTCCTGTAATTATTTATGCTGACTTGATAGATACACAGGAGCAAAAACTGGTGGAGCTGCTGAAAAAACACAAGAAGGCCATTGGCTGGAGTATAGTTGATATTCAAGGAATCAGTCTAGACATTTGCATGAAGAAAATAGGAACCCAGTGGTGCAGCCCCTATGCAAGTTGAACAAATTTCTGGAGGAGGTAGTGCATAAGGAGATCATCAAATTGCTAGATGCGGGAGTGATTTTCCCCATCTCTAATAGCCAGTGGATTAGTCCAGTGAAAGTTGTACCTAAGAAGGGGGAATGCCAGTAGTGAAGAACGAAGACAATGAATTGATCTTCACAAGAACATTCACTAGGTGGAGAATGTGCATTGATTATACAAGGTTGAATGATGCAACAAGGAAAGACCACTTCCCATTTCCCTTTATTGATCAAATGCTTGAGAAATTGGCTGGACATGTATGCTACTGCTTCTTAGATGGGTACTCATGCTGAAATCAGATACCCATTACCCCAAAAGATGTTGAGAAGACCATATTCACTTGCCCGTCGGGTATTTTTTCTTATATGAGGATGTCGTTTGGATTGTGCAATGCACCTGCCACTTTTCAGAGGTGCATAATGGCTATATTCTCTGATCTAATCGGGAAGTGTCTAGAGGTATTCATGGATGATTTCACCCTCTTTGGTGATGACTTTGAGGATTTCTTGAAGAATTTGGAGCTTGTGCTTGAATGTTGTGAAGCCACTCACTTGGTTCTTAACAAGGAGAAGTGTCACTTCATAGTGAAAGAGGGAATTGTCCTGGGCCACAAAGTGACTGCACATGGCATTAAAGTTGATAGAGCTAAGGTAGATGTAATTTCTAGGACCCCTCTACCGACTTTTGTAAAAAACATAAGGAGTTTCATGGGACATGTTGGGTTCTATATGAGGTTCATCAAAAAAAATCTCCAGCATTACCAAGCCGTTGACTGTATTGCTAGCGAAATATGTCAAGTTTGTTTTCACTGTGGACTGCTTAAGGGCATTCAATTGATAAAGTAAAAGCTTGTGAGTGGTCCTATGGTGACACCTAATTGGAGCACATCCATTTGAGATAATATGTGATGCTAGTGGTGTAGTTGTGGGGGCAGTTGTGTGGTAAAGAAAAGAAAAGATGTTTAAGCCCATCTACTATGCAGCTAGGATGTTCCATGATGCTCAAGCCTACTATGCCAATACTGAGAAAGAGTTATTTGATGTAGTCTTTAATTTTGACAAGTTTAGATCATATCTAGTAGGGAGTAAGGTGATTGTACAGATTGATCACTCAGCCTTGAAATACATGTTGAGTAAGACGGAATCCAAGTCACTTCTGATACGCTGGGTGTTGTTGCTCCAAGAGTTTGACTTGGAGATTAATGATAGAAAGGGCACATAAAATCATGCCGCAGATCATCTATCTCGACTTAAGAGACCTCCGGTTGAAACAGTTGAAATAAGGGAAGAATTCCCTGATGAGTAGATTTTCTCCATTGTTGTGGTCTCTGAAAGGCCACCATGTTATACTGATGTAGCCAACTTTGTTGGATAGTGGATGGTTTCCTCGTGACCTCTCTCATGATCAAAGAAGGAAGCCTCAAGGTGAGGTAAAAAGTTATTTTTGGAATGAACCCTCTTGTTTAAACTGTGTGCAGATGGTGTGATGCCAAGGTGTGTGCCTGAAGGAGAAATGGAAATCATTCTTTCTCATTGCCATGCTGGAGGATACTATGGTGGAAATCACACTACAGCAAAGGTTATGGAAGACGGTTTCTATTGGCCTACTTTTGTACAAAGATGCACGGGTGTATGTAGCTGTATGTGAAAAGTGTCAAAGGGCAGGTAATATTAGCAAGAGGGATGAGATGCCACTAAACTCCATTCTCATATGTGAAATTTTTTATGTTTGGGGCATTAACTTCATGGACCTGTTCACATTGTTTCATTCATATGAGTATATCCTAGTAGCCATTGACTATGTCTCTAAATCGATCGAAGCAATCCCTACTAGGACCAATTTTGTTCGGGTGGTGTGTGATTTCTTACGGAAGAACATCTTTACCCGCTTTGTGACACCTCGAGTGATTATCAGTGACAATAGGTCGCACTTTGTGAACAAGAAGTTTGCTGTATTTTTGTCCAAGTATGGGGTCACATGAAAAACAGGATCCCCGTACCATGCCCAAATTAGTGGGCAAGTTGAAGTGGCTAACCGTGAACTTAAAAAAATTCTTGAAAAGACGGTTAGTGCTTCTCGTAAGTATTGGTCTATAAATTTTGATGAAGATCTATGGGCATACAGAACTGTGTTCAAAATAACCATAAGGACTTCACAGTTCAAATTAGTGTATGGAAAATTATGTCACCTACATGTTGAAATAGAACATAAAGCTTATTGGACAGTTAAGATGCTTAATCTTGATCTTAGTATTGCATGTGAACACAGGTTGTTGTAGATGAATGAATTGGAAGCATATGAAATTGCACGAATCTTTAAGTAGAATACAAAGAGGTGGCATGATCGCCTGATAGGCCAAAGGATTTTCATGAAGGGGACAAAGTCGTACTATACAATAGTAGACTTAGGTTGTTTTGCCGGAAAATTCAAACTAAGATGGACAGGTCCATACGTGGTGAAACATGCCTTCCCATAGGGCGCCATTGAGAACCAAGATAAGGAAGGGAATGAAAGCTTTAAGGTGAGTGGGCACAAGTTGAAGTCGTACCTTGTTGGAGGATTTAACAAGCAATCATCTAGCATCGTGATCAAATAAGTCTAAGTGATGGAGTCAAGTTGACGACTATAACACAAAACTACTTCTAACCTTTTTCTTGATTTTTTTAGTTTAGTTAGATAATTGTAGTGCATGATTATTAGAGTTTAGGAGTTTTGATATTTGTTTAAACATGTATGGGCATGAATTAGACACAAAATAAGTACATGATAGAGTTGGGGTGCGACCCGTGGGCTAAAATTTTTTAAAAATAGAACTCTAAGAAAAGTGGCCTAGCACGTTGCGTGGGGTGCCGCGCTAGGCCAAACGAGCAAGTCTATCAGAACTGACCTCTCTTAATAACCTCACAGTCGCGCCGCATGAGGCACTGCACCTAGCGACCCGGTTGTGCAAAATTGCGGCCAGGATTTAAAAAACAAATTTTTTTAAAAAAAAACATCAACCAAAATGCCCACCCAACCCTGTTTTTTCGAGTTCCCTTTCACCCTTTCTGCCATATCTCTCATTCTCCCTTCTCTCAAACCTCTCCTCTTTAACTCACCCCTAAATTCCCCCAATCTTCTTCTTCAAGTTTTCTCCCCTCAAATTCTCCTACCTCTATCACTCATCAAGGTAAGTGATCTTCTCTCATCTCTTTTCTTTTAGTATTAATTTTTGGTAATTTAGTTAATATCTCTAACCCTAGGTAGTTTATAAATTTGTTTTTGGTTAATTTTCAATTTTTGGCCGAAATAGTTATTTAAACTTGTGGGGTTTCATTGTTCTTATGATTGTGGTGAATTTTTAGCATGTTTTGGTGGGATTGGAGTTATTTTGTGATGGATTTTGGTGGGGGTGCCAATATGGCCGAAAATTGGAGGGTGTTTTGTTTAAAATTGGAGCACTTTGTGCTATTGTTATATTGTGGTGGTGTTGTGGTTGATGTTAGGAGGTTGATTGGTATGTTTGTGTAGTGATCTTAGATTATTTGAAGTTGAAATTAAGAGTTTAATTTGGTGACTACCATGTTATTGATAAAATGCCTCAATAACGTAGAAGGTGATATTGTGGTCTATTTGGAGGATAATTGTTATGAGATAATATGATGCTTGATAATAAGTGCAGGGTGGGAGGTCGTTTCCTTATGTTGTGAAGCTTTAACGAGTTATTCCTAATTGCTAATCGATTGACCACCACATGCTAATGTGTTGTTAGGTGCTAATTGGGGTGTCCGATTCATGCTAAGTATTTCTGTACTGTTGTATTGTAACTTCTTTATTTTGTTAGTGATAAATTAGACTAACTTCTTATTCTTCTTTTCTTAGCTACTTTTTTAGCTTCTTAATTTTGTCCTTTACACTAGTGTAATATGTGGTTATGTTGTTGTAATACTGTGTTGGTAGTTGGGTGGGTTGTTGATTACTTGTGACGTGCTTTCAATGGGATAGTCTGAGTCCCTGATATATATTGTACTTGTGAACAAGACAATAACATTAGTGCGGGATGGTTACCCTGTTTGGTCTTGACTTTCTTTTTAAAGTGGTGTGGCTAATTATGTTCGTCTTATACATGTACATTTTCTCGTCGCCCTAGCAAACGTTCTAACACAGGTTCCTCCGAGGTGGCCTCTAGTAGCCGTCAAGGAGTTAGGAAGAGGAGCGCATTGATCCCGATGTGGATGTAGTACTGGACTGCAAGTATGGCATTCGGGTTGTGCTAGCTCATGTTAGGATGCAGTACTGAACCTTTGTTTTGGCGGTGAGTCTCGACCAGAAGTTAGTATTGATGATGGCAAGCTAGCCAGGAAGTACTCGGGGAATTACAACAACATCAGATACTTGGGTTTTGAAACCTTGTTCCTTCCCGGTGATTCAGTGAATTTGAACATGGTGAAGGAGTTTTACGCCAACTAGCACCTTGATGCCAAGTTACATGCGGTGTATGAATTGGAGGTGAGAGGCAAGATGATCCCCTTCTCCTCATGGGTAATAAATCAAATCATGGGGTTCACGGAGCACTCTCATAAGTTGTTCCAGAGGTTGCTGCATCATCCCCCCCTATTTAGATATTAAGTCGTGTGTGGCGCTGGGTGGACTGCCACGTGGACGCGGGATGCTAATGAGTTCCACAAAGACATGAAGACATGCAATTTCCAGTGTCCCGCCAGGTTCGTTCTCCGGTTGATAATGCAAAGATCATACCTATCCAGAACGACATTGATGTCTCCAGGTTGAAGGTATGTCTTATTTATGCCATCTTGACTCGGATGAAGTTTGATCTGCATAAGATTATGCTTGATCACATGGCTCGAGCACGACCACTTGGGGCCCATCGCCTATATTTCCCAAGCATGATCACGTGGCTTCTAAGGACATACCATGTGGAGGAGGAGTTCCATTATGATCGGACAATTTCAGTGATTCAGCCTCTAAAGGCCTTTGATGTCACAGTTGTTATAGAGCCCCCTTATGCTGTTGAATCTGTTAATCGGAGATTACTTCGTGTCCAGGAGACACTACAACTGCTATTTGCTAATATGCGCCTTCGCACTGCTCGGTGGGAGACTTATTCGGCAAAGGTGCAGGAGGACCATCCCATCTCCGCAGTCACTCAATAGTGGTTAGGCTTGGAAGAAGGAGCACAGATGCCACCGGATGAGGATGTAAACTTTGTTCCCTCAGATGATGAAGAGTACATGCCTACCTTTGAGGGTGTTGATGGGGAGTAGGACAAACTCCTCAGGGAGTTACCTTTTCACTCGTGTGTTACTACTTTGCATTAGGGGCAATGCGATTTTTTAAGTGTGGGGTGGGGTGCTCCTATTTGGTTGTATTTGTACTTGCTTTCTATTTGCCAACTGGTTTTGTTTGATTTGTTTCTTGCTTTATTAGATAATATGGTCTTTAAATCATTATTCTGAATTCTATCGGCCTGCAATAGTTGGTTATTAATTGTTTAGTTTGAACTCTTTCCGATAATGGATGTTGATACCCAATTTTTCCCAAAAAAATATTTTAAAATGGCATATATACCTTCAAAATCATGCATTAATAGCAATTGGTATTTTTTGCATACTTTTCCTATATTTTTATTAATTTACCCAGCATTTTATTTCCAATAAATAATTACAAAACTGCATCACAAATTATTTCAAAAGAATATCTTGATTTAATTTATTATTCATGGTCCTATTAAGGCCAAATTATTCAATAAATAGCCAATTTGAAATCTTTTGGCTATAATTGCAATAACTTTGCAATTATAGCCCAATCATATGATTTTATACCATTTTTACCCAAAACTTAGTCATTTGTATTTTAAAATACTAAGTAATCATTTTTAAATTGTTTTCTATGCATGAAATTCATTTTTTATGATTATTAGCTATTTTTACAAATTATTTTAATTGGGTATTTAACAAATAGCCTAATTTCATTTCAATTCTAGCCTAAACTAAACCAGCCCCAAACCTCAATTAAATTAGCCCAATACCCAGGCCCAATCCACTAAAATTACCCGGTCCAGACCTGATTTAATCTCGGATGTCGATCAATTTTGATCAACGGCCCAGATTCACTCTTTCCTTAATTAACCTAAAAGACCTACCCACCCACCCACCCCCCCAAACCCTCATTCTCTCATTTCTCTCATCATTCTCCGCTGTTACATCTTCTCATCTCTCTCAAGCTCTCTCTACTAAACCCTACTTTCCTCTCGCCGGTCGTTGGCTCGCCGGTAACAATGGTGGTTCCACCACCACCTCTAGCCTCCATGGCTCCCTCACATGCCGGATTCCTACTACCCTGAGATCCTTAAGGGACCAGCGGTAGTTCAGCTCACACATATTGTCTTTTCATGCCGTTCTCAGGCCACCTTTGGTCGTCCGAGTAAGAACTTTCTATTTTCCAGCTAGATCCATGGCTTCTAAGCCGGAATCTCTCTATCTCTGGGTTATCTCTTTCTAAACCGTAAATCATCTCTTGACTCTTCAGATCTGCAATATATCTGAGTATATTTTGAATTATCTTTACTGTTTTCCCTAAGAATCTTCCCGATTTTTAAAACGTTTCTTCATCTTCAAAACTAGGGTTTCTTAACCCCTTTTCAAACATGACTTTCCCTCTGATTTTCAGTATTATTCTATGATTCTTACTATGTTTAAACTGTTATTTAAGTTTTTCCCTTTTTATCCGATTCATTACGTTGAAAACCCTAAGTCTTTTGGTTTTAATATTTGGTTTTGAGTATGTCTTTGATAATTTGTTCGTTTAATCTGTATGTGTTCTTCTTTCTCATGAACGTTCTGTGTTTTTGTGATTTTTACCCTATTTGGCTTATTAGGGTTTCTGATTCTTACTTCTTTTTGCATAGGCTGTGTTTATCTCGCTTATTCTCAGAAATTTGTGTTAATCCCCCTAGTCAGTACTATGTTCTAGTTTGAATCTCTGATTTTGTGTGATTTTTACTTTACCAGGCTTATTAGGGTTTCTGATTTCATGCTTCTCCCTGCCTATATTTTTCGTTCATTTGTGGTACTTTCCTTTAGTTAATATTGCCTTCTATTGGTATCCCTAATTCCATGTGATTGATATATTTTAGTCTCTACTGATTTCTGAACTATAAGTTATTTTCTTGCCTTATTATGTGATTGACTACACTGTCAATCGATTCTTACAAGTCTTTCCTTAATTTAGAATATTATGTACCTAACCTAATTATCTGTACTATACTTAGTGTGTTGAAATATTTACTTATGTGTTATATTCTAGTCTTATGTGATCTCCTTCCTTATTTGTCTTCACCATTTAAAGTTAACTCCCTTAATTGAGGAGTACTTATATTAATTTTATACTGATTGATTCTGAGTCCCCATAATTACTGCATGAGTTTGATTCTTACCTTATTATTCTACCTAGTTTCAAACTATATATACATGCTCTCTCATTAACACCAACACACGAACACATTGGTTCAAAAACTATCTCTCACACTCAAAGCTTTATGCTTTCTTTCTTTGCTACTTGCTATTGTTCTGAATTAGCCGGCTGTAAGCCAAGGCTAATTATTGTGCTCTCCTATCCTTCACTTTGTGTTTTCTATCCTCTTTACTGGTATGTTCTGATTTCTATTCAAGTCTCAAAAACAATATGTTTCTTTTGCTAATTCAGTTCATCATGTTTCTAATCTGCTTCTACCTATGGTTTTGTTGTTCGACATGTAATTGACCTCTTTGCTTCATCTAAGTGTGCTAGTTATGTCTTACCTCTTTAGGGTCAGCATGCTTTTATGAATCAGTAGCCTGACTTTACCCTGTTTTTTAATGCTTGTGTACTATTGCCTGGTTCTAGTATGCACCTATTGATTTGTTATCATATGTTGTCTTAATGCTCAATCATGTTTAGTATGAAATCCTATACTCTACTGAATCCCCTAAGCATTTCAGATTCTGTAACTATGTCTAATTGGTACTCCTGAATCTATGTGTTACTATCTGCACCAGGTGCAAAGGACTTTTACCTGTTATGTGTTCACCATACATGCTCTATTTATCCCCCAATCCCCAATTAACCCTGTGTGAAGGTTTGTTCTCTGAGTGTTGCTGAACTTGTTTGACTGACCTACTGTTTGTTTAATTACA
This sequence comes from Nicotiana knightiana, assembly GCA_005239525.1. Classification (NCBI taxonomy): domain Eukaryota; kingdom Viridiplantae; phylum Streptophyta; class Magnoliopsida; order Solanales; family Solanaceae; genus Nicotiana; species Nicotiana knightiana. The sequence continues at coordinate 26,089 of ML432396.1, read as the reverse complement.
CAACTGTTTTCAAAAGCTGTTTTACTAAACAACTCTCTCATTTACAAAACTATTTCAACTAAGTCTCTTTTCACACTGCTTTCCTGCTAAAACTTTTTCAAAACTATGTCAAGCACTCTCACTCTACTCTTAGGTCCTTAAGTTCTGCCCCTCCAATGTGTGACTTCTTAGGGATCCCTATGAGATCCCTCTGAACTCTGATGCATTGGAGCTGACACTTCCACACTGCACTTACTCAGTTATGGTGGTGAAATCTGGGTGTGAGCACTGCCCGGGATCCCTTGAGGTCCTTAGGGAACTCTGACACATCCGCATATGAGAAAGGCTATGAAATATTTGGGCATCTGGGCCTGTTTTCAGGCTCCCTATAGTGTAACTTCTTATTTTTCTTTATGTAATTCATTCAATATTGGTTTGTAATAATTATTGTAAACGAATATTGGGGTTGGCTAGTGAAAAGGGGAGGGTAGCTATATATGTTATCAATATCATTGGGTAGAAACCATGCCTTAGGTTTACATTTCCTATATGTGCATTAGAATCCATATTTAGGACCAATACATTCTAAGCATGTCATGCATTAAATATCATGTTTTAGGTTTACTGCTTCAACATCTCATTTGACCCTATTTATCACTTAGAAATCCTGCTTCTAGGCTAAATAATAGCATCAACACAAAAAATATATCTCCTGCACATCCTGAAATTATGTTGTAACTTCATGTGCATTTAGAAATCATGCTTTAGGAATTCTGCAACCATTCTGCATCTCTATATGGATAGTAGATACCATGCTTTAGGATCTCACCCAGTCACACCTAGTTAAACTAATAATGCATGAAAAGGGACATAAGACAGTCTCACATTTGATCATCCTGTTTTAAATAAACTGGTAATAATCCCTATATTTTGCAACACTTAGAACAACATGCTTTAGGTATAACAACTTCTAAAAAGTTTTTTAACAATTCTGGTAACTATTGTGCATTACCCTCCCACGCCTAGGCAAGCCTTAGGTAATCAACCTTTATAAAACTAGAAAACTGTTTCTTTTGTGTTTACTGCTTAATGGTTAACAGGCTTAAAATCAGTAGGCAAACTGATTAGGGCCCCTGCTTCTGGGGTTTATAAAATCAAACTGCATATCTTCTGTGTTTTGATATTCACTTAGACATCATGCTTTAGGATCATGTCTAATAAAAATGCCCCTTGTTTGTGTTTGAGTCGTGTTGTTTACGTGCATTATCTGTGGAGGTAAATCTGAGCCTCTTAATTGTTCTTTCCTGCCGTTATCTGCTAACGTCCTATTTGTTCTTGCTTGTCTCCTAGTATTTTCTCCTTTTAAACCTTAGGGGTCTGTCTAGAACTACCTATAGGTAGAGGTCCTAATTTCCTCCAGGACCATTAAGAAGGGAAGGGTAACAACACGCATAGAGGTCGTTAAACAACACTCGCTTAAATAACCGCTAGGGGGGAAGGGTAGATATAGATATGATGACCCGTACGCTAATGCCACGTGTATCCCATTTCTGAGGAGTGATTACTGGGAATTGTACTGATGTGATCCTATATGATAAACAACCTAGGACTCCCCTATCCCTTACACATGTGTGCTTAGACTGTAAATCTTTCAAAACCTTATATATGTGCTTAGACTTTAAATCTTCTAAAAATTTACTTCACATGTGTGCTTAGACTGCGAATCTTTTCAAAACCTTTATTTGTTTAAGATTATTTGCTACTTGTTTAAATTCACAAAGCTTGTTTGGCCGGGAACCACAGTTGTGGACTCTGAGGGGTGCCTAACACCTTCCCCTTGAAGTAATTTCAATCCCTTACCCAATCTCTGGTTATTCAAATTTTTATTATAATGACCCTTAGTAGGTGCCCTAACACACCTTAATTCGTTAGCTGGCGACTCTTCAATTCCTTACATACCCCTTTTCCCAAAAGGAAACGAGTTGTCCCAATAATGTCAAAACCCCTGATTGATCCGCAAGGAGAGGGAAAAAGGGGGCACGACAAGATTTCGCCGACTGGCATCTTGAGGGATTTTAAGTCGAACAAGAAAAATACAAAAAAAAAATTAAAAAATTAAAAATCCAAAATATATCTTTTATTTTTCTTTCTTAGGTAGTGTAACAATTCCCCCTTGATTTTTATTTGTGTCGCGATTCTTCAAGGATTTTAATTGAATCGGATTTCGTTATTTTTTTTAGTTTTATAGGAATAAAGAATCTCGAGTCATAGTGCTAATTTTGAAGAAATTTTCCTTGACTGCATATGCCTTGAGGGTGGTGAGTGCCCTTAGCTGTGACGCCTAGGCGCAGTTCTTGACTCTAAGATTAGTGCCTGAAATTGGTTTATTGTAACTTTACTTAAATCCTTTGACTAGAAAGTCGTGATATATTCAATCCTAAATGAGTTATTTGCCAATGTGTGAGTGAGATTTTTGTTGATATTCTGTGCATGTCAGTGATGTCTAGAACTAACCTTGTGTGTTTCTTAAGTGAAATAGTAGTCTTGTTCAATCTAGGAAGTGATATATATATTTATTTGTTGATCCAATCATATGTATGTGGCTCGCCTAATGATGTTGTATCCTAGTTAACCTGTTTGAGCATGTAATCCTTTTTTCTTTGGCAACAACACTACAAGCTTGACCCATTTGTTTGAATTGACTATCTGTTTGAATCGTTTAACTCTCTTGAGCACTTGATGTATTTATGAGCTTTTTAAAAATTAAGTGGAGGTGTGGTTGGATTATGAGTGGAACTATAAAAATGGAGAAAGTTGCACTGTTTGAAAAAAAATATGAGAAAAACTTTTAGGGAATTGAAAATAAAAAGGGGGGAGAAAGAAAAGAAAAAGTTGTTGGTGTTTCTATTTATTATGAAGAAAATTATCCCTTGCTAGTGGCAACTCTTGCTTTGTATGTACTTAAAGAAATTAGGAGTTTGAGGGTATTATGTTGTGAAGGTTGGATATTAGTTCAACACAAGTATCGGGTTTGAATTGTTAAAGTATATGTGTTGAATTTCTCAGGGAGATGTCGCCATTATATCCATATGTATTCTACCCGCCCCACGGCCGATATTACAACCAAAATAAAGTCCTACTTGATCCTTAGTTGAATGAGCTCAATTAGTAGATTATTATACTACGGGCAAGCCTATGGTACATTCTCAGTGGCGCATGAATTTTATTTCTGAGAGTGAGTGAATTCTTTCTAACTTGAGTTCCGATTTGTTCTTGAATTTTACTCTGTGTGGAACTACTCTCTATTATTTGTGAGGGCACATGACTTGTGAATGTAAGGTAAAGTATTTGACCTCTGTGTTAGAGTAAGTGAACATGTTGTGAAATGCGTGGTGTTTTTGAATCGAGTCTTGAGGGATGTTATGATATGGTTCTTAGTCTATTTTAAATATTCTTGGCATGTGGTGTTAGGGAAGTTTTTTAATAAAAAGGTCGTCCCTATGTGAAGTGTAGTTTAATTGCTCCGGGACGAGCAATGGTCTAAGTTTGGGGGTTGTCGATGGAGGCTATAAACCAGTGTTTTAGCCGTAGTATTGCCCTCCAATTACTGCATTTTACGCGTGTTTGGGCTTAAACGATAGTGAATTACACTTATTACGTATTTTATGCCTTGCAGAAAATGATATTGAGCTATTAAGTTAATTTGGAGCGGAATCGAACACATTAGAGCTTTGAAGTCTGAGTAGAAGTCCAAGAAATTAAGCTGAGAGCACGTTCAGGTGCCGAGTACCAAGTCTGGATGTCAAAAGGGGGACAAACTATTTACTATAAGAAAACCTGACAGTCGCGCCGCATGGGGCGTGACGCGGCTGTGTAGTTTTTGTTGCCTGACAAAATCTCACCTCTCTGAACTTCCTCACAAGCGCGCAGCATGGAACGGCACGCGGCGTGGGTGTGCAAAATTGTCAGAGTGATTTCCTAGTTCGGCTAAGAAAGGGTAGTTTTGTCCGGGCTTGTTTCTACATAATATAGATACATCAAAAACATGATTTTTAAAGCAATTTTGACCTACGAAATATTGGAAAGCCAACTAAGGCTAGAAGACTCAAAAATTCGTCAAGATTTTCCATCAATAATCGATGAAATACGGGAGTTTGTATAGAATCATTAGCATTGATGTCTTCTTTGTTTTTAAACCTTACTGAGATTACTTATTCCATAACTATGGACTAAATTTCATTAGGGTGTTGACAGATACGGTGTTTGATAACTTGATTAGGGATTTGATTCTTGATAATTGTTGGAACTAATTGATAGAGTTTTAATTTGTATTGTGGAGTTATTTATTAATTTTCTTAATCGAAAGAGGAGTGTGATATTAGATCTCTTCACATTTTATGCTCTTTTTTAAATCCGTGATTCAAATAGGTAATCAAGAAAGCCTCCTGAATTATTAATTGAACTAGAAAATAGGGAAATATTCGAGAGAAGTTACCCTTTATATCATAACCATCATTTTATTCTTGCAATTGTTTGTCGTGCTTCAATTGGATTAATTATTGAAATTAATGTTTAATTTAAATAGAAACTTTAACTTCAAGTGTAATCTGATTTTCTGTTGAATTAGTGAGAATCAATAGTATTATAGAGTAAATTAACTCAAGAATTGGATCCTGAGTCAATAATCTTGCGCCTATCTATTCAAATACCCTTATTCCACTCATTGATATTTCTTCGTTGCTCATATGCTGTCTTTTGTTATCAATTATCACTTGCTTAAATTTTTCCTAGTTAATCGTTGTAATAGTCATCAAATCAAGTGTTTTAATTTTCCTGGATAGTAATCAACTGAAGATTATTCGAGCATTGTTTAAATCCAATACATGTGGAGACGATAATCATACTATACTATTTTTGGCTAGCGAGAATAAATTTAGTGTTGTTTTTTGTGCTCATCAATATGCGTAGCCGTTATCCTCATCTTTTCACCACTTCAAGTATGTCTCTATACTCGTTAGAGGACAAACCTTTGTTTTAAGGAGGGGGGAGGATGTAATGACCCGGCTGGTCGTTTTAAGTATTTTAGCCATGATCCCCTATTTATTGCCTCCTCTATTTTATACTGTGGTTATGTGACTTTGCGGAGTGTTTGGATTTGGTTTCGGGTGACCTTCGGAGTGAAATGGGACAGATAGTCCCTAAGTTGGAGCTTTAAGTTGTAAAAGTTGACCGCAGTTTGAATTTTGTGTTGACGACTCTGGAATGGAGTTTTGACGATTCCAATAGCTTTGTATGGTGATTTTTGACTTAGGAACGTGTCAGAATATTGATTTTGAGATTTGTACGTCATTTCGGTTTGAATTGGCGAAAGTTGAAAAGTTGAAGGTTTGGAAGGCTTGAAAGTTTGGCCGGGAAATGACTTTATTGATATCGGGGTCGGATTTTGATTCTGGAAGTTAGAATAGGTTTGTCATGTCATTTATGACTTGTGTGCAAAATTTGAATTCAATCGGAGTTGTTTTGGTATGAAACGACATTAGTTTTGAAATTCGGAAGTTCATATGTTCCTTAGGCTTGAATCAATGCTAGATTTGTGGTTCTAGTGTTGTTTGATGTTATTTGACACTTTGAGTGTGTTTATATTATATTTTAAGACTTGTTGGTATGTTTGATTAAGGTCCCGAGGGCCTCAGGTGTAACTCGGACCATGTTCAGTGCATTTCGGAACATTGAAGAACTGTTGATTTGCTGTTACTGCTTTCCTTATACACGATCGCGAAGAGTTGTTTGGCACTAGTGCATTTTTTTTCTATGCAATCGTTGGTTGAGGCTGCTTCACGAAGTGGGTAGAGTTTGTTCATCGCTAACGCATGGGTTAGATCGCATTCGAGAATAAGAAAGGCAAGGTTGGGGGCTGAGGCAGGTTTGTGCTACACGTTCGCGTGGCCTTGGACGCGGTCGCATGGGAGAGGCAGCTCATTCACTGTGTTCGTGATCTGTGTGCGTTTGCATATGTCTTTTTGTGACGGTCGCATCTTTGTTCTTCGCGATCGCGAAGAGGAAATCACTAGGCAGCAGAATAAATTTTCAAAAATGAGGTTTCATCTTATTTTTCATATTTTGGACCTAGAGAGCTCGGTGTGAGGCGATTTTTTGAGAGTTTTTCAAGGAACTCGTTGGGGTAAGTGATTCTAACCCGGATTGGACTATATTTCATGAATCTATTATTAATTTCATCATCTAATTAATGAATTGAGTTGGAAATTTTGAGGGGGGGGGGGAGGTGAAATCTTCCTAGACTAAATTTTGGGGTTTTGAAAGGCGATTCGAGGTCAAATTTGAGTAATTCTTGTATTTTTGGACTCGTTATTGAATGGGTCTTCGAATTTTGTAATTTTGGTCGTGTTCCGAGATGCGGACCCGGACTGACATTTTTAGTGAACTTTTTATTTCTTTACAACGATCGTAATTTTATTATTCGAATTAGTTTCCTATAGTTTATATTTATGGTATGAAGTTATTTTGGCTAGATTCGAGCCGTTCAGAGTTGGATAATCGGGGGAAATGCCTATTGCTAGATTGAGTTAGCGTGTTTTGAGGTAACTGTCTTGCCTAACTTTGTGTGAGTGAATTACCCCTTAGGATTTATGTTGTTTTATGATAATTGCGATGTGTGGAAGCCGTGTACACAAGGTGAGGAGTGTGTACACGGACTAATTTATCAGTTTTAGCTATGTGGATTTCTTCCATGCCTTAATTGAGTAATTTTAACATGTTATATTCATCATCATTAGTAATGTTCTACTTGTCTTATCTCTTACTTGCTAATTGTTCTACATGTTTAGCTGAAGTTCTTGTTTCCTTTATTCCTCATTCATTATTTAACTGTTGAACTCTTTACTTGAAGTTGTTATTCTTGGAATATCCTGTTGTTGAATTTGGTATTGAGTTATAAAGGTCGTGATTTGCATTGAGTCAAAGTGTTAAGTTGTAAAATACTATTCGTGTTGAGTTATTCACTACCGGTTATTATTTTTTAGACTTTTGTGTACATTGTGGTTGAGCCATGGGCTATCTATTGTGAAAACACTGTTGTTGTTGGTTTCTTTGGCAAGTTATGATATTCTTGTACAAGGTGGGCATGATGCGTGTGGCTAGTAGGGAACTAATAAAAGTCAAGCAGTGTGATAAGGTGGGCTAAAACGCGAGATGCTATTTCGGAAAAAAATAATTTTCAAAACTAAATACAAGGCTCCGCGGTGATATAAAGAAAGATTGTGAATTGATTTATGATTTGAGACTACGAGGAAGCCTCGGTACTGACTCTTGTTGATACTTTCTATTTCTTCAATTGTATTTTGTTGTTTTGTTCTGCATCATATTATCCCTTGTTTTCTTTTGTGAAGTATTATTTGCCTTAGTTCGGTGTAGCTATTCTCGGTGTACTTCCTTAATTATCTCACTTCCATTGTTATCACTATTTCACTGTTATACACTTATTTAGTTTCTTATTTATTCCAGTAGGTCCTTGACCTGATCTCGTCACTACTCTACGGAGGTTAGGCTTGGAACTTACTACGTGTCATTGCAGTGTACTCACGCTACGCTTCTGCACGTCTTTTTGTGTAGACCTGGGTACTTCCTACCAGTCTAGGAACTAACGAGAGCTCGGTTTCGGAGACTTCAAGGTATACTTACCGGCATCTGCAGACCTCGGAGTCCCTCTCTACCTAGATTATTTTATTTCCTTATTCTTTATTAGACATTGATGTATAGAGATATTTAGTATCACTTTATAAAGCTTGTGACTTGCATTTCGCCGAGTTTTGGGAAAATATATGTATGTTGAGTTGTGGAGATTTTCAATATATTAGTTGTAGAGTTTTGAGACGTTAATTATTATTTCAGTTACTTCTTCATAAATGTTAGACTTACTTATTTTTAGAGACTACATGCCATCAAGATATTCTACTAAGAAAATTGGGGTCCTGATAATATTTATGTTTGGCTACGAATGGAAAAAAGGAATATTTCACATATGACACGTACTTTAATTTTTTGCGCCATTTTGGAAGAGAAAAGTGATGATTCTATTCACGTATATTTGAAATCAAAATTCTTTTCATTAGTGGATCAAGAAAAAGCCAAAGGTCAATTGGGTTTTCTGAGTTGTCTAGCCTCATTATTCTAACTAGAAACTCATAAATGAACATAGAGACACTGTCACGACCCCAAATCCTAACAGGCTGTGATGGCGCCTATCGTAGAACTAGGCTAGCCAACCATCTCATTACTATTCATTTGTTCAATTATAAAAGTTCAAAATTCAAAAATAAACAGCAAACATAGCATAAAATCATTTATTTAGGTCTTAGCGCCCCAATAATAGTCTAAACAACTCTAAACAAAGCCTCCCAAGACTGGAGTCAATAATCATGAGCATCTAAGAATAAATAAATCTAACTCTGCTAAAACTATAATATATGTCTCTGATTCCAATCTAAAACTAAATAGGAAGGGAAATGGAGAAGTTGTGGATGCTGGACAGCTACCTACAAATCCCGTGAACTTGCAACTACGAGCAAGGACAGCTACTGCTCCACACCGTCACCTGAATCTGTGCACAGAGCCACAGGGAGTAATGATAAGTATGCCAAATCAGTAGTAATGAAAATAAATCATAGTCTGAGAATTATAAAACACACAGCACAAATACACAATTTCACCAAACTAGTAAAATACCAAGTCACTATCTAGTATCCATGAAATAATAAGTTCGAAATCAGTTTCCAGAAATCCTTTGAAACAAGTGTAATATCAGTGTATCTAAGTAAAATTCTCAGTAAAATCCAGTTTGAAAACGGAGTAAACAATAGTTCAAAAACATAGAAAAATTTCTTCATAAAACTGCCCCTCGGGCTAAAATCATTTCTCGTAACCATTGCCCATCAAGCATCCTCACCATCACTCAATATCAGCCCATCAGGCATCCTCACAGTCACTCAGTAACAGCCCATCAGGCATCCTCACAATCACTCAGTATCAGCCCATCAGGCATCCTCACAGTCACTCAGCATAAGCCCATCAGGCATCCTCGCAATCACTCAGCATAAGCCCCGTAGGCATCACTCATTAGGTACCTGCGCTCACTGGAGGTTTGTACATACTCCGGAGGGGCTCCTACAGCCTAAGCGCTACAACAAGCCGCATCATGGCATAAATAACTCACAATATAGGCCCGCAACCTCACTCAGTCAGACACTCCCAATTTTCCCTTCAAGCCATAAATATACTGGGTTCTCAACCCAAAACAGTGTTTCATTTTTCAATAAATAATATCAAAATACTCTGAGTGTCAAAACGATTTATTAGGAGAAGACTGAGTGAAAAATCATACATATCAGTGAGGAAATATAGTAACACAACCCCTAAGGGGAAAACAGATCAGCACTAGACCCCAAACACGGCTTACAGCCCAAATCATATCATAATATAATAATACTAATTAAGCATAGGCTTAAAAGTCGGTTTAGCAACTCAATAGTCGCCTAAATAGGAAGATATTTCAAAAGTTTCAACCTTTTCATTTCAAAACCCGTGGAAGGGTGCATAGTCCGGGGTTTCATACCCTCAGGACAAGATTTAAAGATATTACTTACCTCAAAACTAGCCCGCAAACTATTCCGCAACATGCTTAAGGAATAAATTCCAATCGAAAAATATCAAATTTAGCTCAAAAATCCGAATTTGGTCAAAACCCGACCTCCGGGCCCGCGTCCTGAAACTCAGAAATTTTTATACAAAATTGTTCTTCATCGTCTCATGAGTTCGTACATATAAAGAACATCGAATTCCGAGTCTGTTTGACCCCTCAAATCGACCCCTAAAGGTCTCATAATCTCAAGCCCTAAACCCACATTTTTCTCCTGATTTTCATGAATTAAATGCTGAGATTATGTCCTATAATCACCCATAAACGAGTTTTAATGATCAAAACATTTACCTCTATGAAGAACACTGATTTCCCTCTTCAAAAATCGCCCACAAAGCTCTCTGTCCGTACAAAAATGGTGTAAAAAGGGTTTAGGTCGCGGAGGGTATATTTTATAACTGCCCAGTGATTTACTCTCCACGATCGCGGTAAATCTCACGCGATCGACAACACACTCTTCCTCCTCCTTCGTGATCGCAGCACTGTGCACGCGATCGCACAGTGCATTTCTCTAGCCGACCCCACGCGCCCCAAACTCCCTACGCGATCGCACCTTGGGACACGCGATCGCACTGACCCCACTCCCCCTTCTCCGCGATCGTGAGCCTTTGATCGCGATCGTGAGCCTTTGATCGCGATCGCACAGCACAACCTGAGCCTGCCCAAAATAAACTCTCTGCGATCGCACCACTTCCCATGCGATCGAAATGAAGAAATTGCTGCTGTGCAAAAACCAGAAAACCAGCTATGTACTCAAGTCCAAATGAGTCCGTTAATCACCCGAAATCAATCTCGAGCCCCTCGGGACCCCAACCAACCATACTAACACGTCACATATCATCATTAAAACTTAGTTTCACACTCTAAACACTAAATATAACTTCAAAACACCAAAATCACATCGGATTCAAGCCTAAGAACTTTGAAATTTCTAAAATCCACCAACGATGCCAAAACTATCCAAAACAACTCCGATTGACCTGAAATTTCGCAGACATATCCAAAATGACATTACGAACCTGTTCCAACTGTATGAATTCCATTCCGACCCCGATGTCCTATTTTCCACTGCCGACCGGAAATCGCCAAAAACTAACTTTCGCCAATTCAAGCCTAATTCTACACCGGACATCACAAAATTATTCTGAACACACTCCTAAGTCCCAAATCACCTAACGAATCTATCCGGGCCATAGAATCTGCATTTCGAGGTCGTTTACCAATAAGTCAACTCTCAGTTGAATTTTCCCATTTTAGGGCTATTTTTAAAGACTAAATTATTGAATTCTCATTTAACCATTCCGATTTCAAGCCTATTAACTCTAACACATCAGTAATAGAATAACCAATCCATGACAAGTCAATGACAGCAATAAAAATGCAAGTTCTTCGTAACGACAGACCGGGTCGTTACATTCTCCCTCACTTAAACATATGTCCGTCGTCGAACGTGCCTGGAGTTGTTCCAACACCATCAAAATTTGTTGTGTAACCTTCCATGCACATATTCGAAGGTGATCCCACGCCACCCTAACCCATATAGGTCTATTAACACAACATAACTGAAATTTCATTATCAAATCCTGACCCATAACCCTTAAAACCAAGTTTCCACTTCTGAAATAATTTACAAGTTCAAATTTCCATGACTATAAGCTGAAATAGCCTGAACACGCTGTATCAAACCATATTCGTAACTCAAGATGAAATCACATAATATACCGCGTGGCTCAACCACTCATAGCGATAACTCCTAACTGTAATAGTTGTTCACACAACTCAATACCGGTACATAGCCTCCTATCAAACCATGCCTCTCTCTAACACTTCCACATACTGCCGATGATGAAATATACACGTGTAAACCAGCAACCATTCGTCCGATCAGTATCAGTACCGTCTAGAGCCATAACTTGTGCAACTTGTGCACTCAATAACCACATACCAAGAGCTCAATTCATAAAATAGAGACGACTCACACGAGAGGACTATCCTGCCATTTCTCTTGCCCTTGCCACATCATGCTAAAAGCCTGATACACATCATGAAACCATATCACACAAATCCGACACCAAGATTCATACCTCTACCTAATTGAGCTGCAAAGCGTGATCCCATCCAACCGCTGGACCACATGACACACTCAAAGCTACCTTGCTCAAAGTCAATAACCATGCGAAATTCGACATCAATTACTCGAAGTGCATTTCCATAACCACGGGGGAAATTGGACAATACCATGCCACCCGAACCAGAAAGAACATAACCAACGCGTGTCAATCCTGCAATAGCTACTTACTTGCCTTACTCAAGTCTCGCTATAAAGCCCTGATAGAACTACACCCTATGCACATATATAACTAACGATCACAACTCCTCGAAACACCGAAAGGTAACTGATAGACCACTCTGAAACATGAATAAGCTCAGTGACAATCAAATGGTACATCCCTCAACAGTTAGATAACTCTCCAAAGGTTTATAATGACTGAATCATGACATATATTAACACTTGACTAGCTTTGCTCGCATCTTCGTAGTTCACAACTAAAAAAATAATCAGTTCATAAAAAATCCCAGTCTCAAAATCCATGAAGCGCACCAATTACCATATCTGATCCCAATAATTTATCATTCCACGAGGGGTACTCCTATAATTCTTCTGTGCCACCAAACAACCTTGAATATCAGCAGTCGATCCGACAAAAGAGTGTCGTACACCAATGAAGCACCCATATTCAACACATTTTCCTAAACACAATGCCCTCTCTGAATGTATACTCTCATCTAGCCACCCAATAGTGGTATCCATTACCTAATCATCTGAAGCTGCCAGTTCTGACCTTTCTTCCAGAACTGAACCGGGACCTCACATATGCCACTCTCCACTATACACAAGATACCGCATACACCATGCAATCCTATGATAAATATGAGAACTTCATGCTCCCTTTCTAGCCACCAACAACTACGTACTCGACTAGCCCAGAACTTTCCATTTGATCCCATTTAGAAGCAAAATCACTATACATCACATGGCCCTCACACCAGTAGAAATATACATCTCCAACCGTGGTAGAAACCATCTAGAACTCTCTGGATCACATTTTTACAGCACCAAACCGTCAAGACTGAATCCTCCTAACTCAACCAAGCTACGCATGCCTCCAAATCCCAAGAGAATTGCTAATAAACACCTGTAACAACTCATTACCTTATAAACACCCAAAAAACTAACCATATCCGTTATCATGCCGATCCAACCTACTACCAAGCTGTCCTATTTATCCAAGTTCCTTCTGACTTACCTTCGAATTGATACTTCTTCTTGTCATAATACCACAATTCTCAATCCCGACTTACCGCACGAAACTCGAGCATAAAAATAACCGTCTAAGCCTCATAAGTCGCTGAATACTCCCTCAATTATCCCCAAATACACTACATTAGAAATACTTACCCTGAAGAGACTTCCTGCGAAAATGTCGTTACCTTCACTTTCCTAATACTGATGGATAGAATCCATGATAATGCAAATACACCACAAGGCTTGCCACCTTCCCCGTAAATCTCAGTTCTAGCCCTTCTCACACCTTGAAGATCCTTGATCGCTACATATAACCTTGAATCCGTCTGAACCATTCTCAAACGTCATTTACTCTACGCAATTTCAATTACACTAACCACGTAAACAGAACGACCTGACCCCGCTTGCAATCCACATACTAGGACAGTAATCCACACTTTTGAAGCAACAATCAAACTCATACACTGCACACACTACCCTTTCAAGTACAACTCAATCATTCAATAAATTCCATTATCCGTAAGGAACATTACAACCTGTATCGAAGAATTTCCCGTTACTCGAGCCATTCCCAGACTCCACCTCTGCAGGGCAATAACTGATTCACCAACATACCTCGAACCGAAACCAATACAACACATAATCGTGTAATCAACTTATCAATAATGAACTCCCCCACTTGGCTCAAAGCCAAGGATCAAGACAAACAATAACTCACGATGCCCACACATTATCACTGCCACCATATTATAGTGGGATTAAACTAAATCCTTCGGACGCTCCTATGACCCAGACCATCTAACCCTCAACCCCTATGCAAATCTCGCATTCACCATTGTAATGATCATGCCAACTCCCACAAGAAAGCTAAACTCAATTACAACATACATCATCTACTGGTAGAAAAGAACTTGCTACAGATAAACATAAGGGTCACACACCTCAGGACAACCCGCAGGAGATACCCCTCCCTGCTTAACCTCAAAATGATATCTCCCCATACACTTCCAAAAATCATAGCTATCACGCAATCATTATACCTTCCTACATTATGACACAACCACTGCCTGCCCCCAAGACATCCCATTAAGAGGTATAAGAACCTGAAGTTGATGGCAATACTAACACTGGAGCTGAGGTCAAGAAAATCTTGAGCTTCTGGAAGCTCTACTCACACTCGTCTGACCATATAGATACCTTCAGTGGACACCACGTGTCCCAAGAATGCTACTGAAATGAGCCAAAAATTCACACTTAGAGAACTTCACACAAGCTTCTCCTCTCTATATCCTTGTAATACCATCATCAAATGCCGAGTATGATATCCCTGGCTACGAGAGTACGGCAGGATGCCATCAATAAATACAATAACAAAGGAGTTATAACACGGCTGAATACACCGGTAATCAAATACATAGACGTTGTTGGGTCATTGGTCAGCTCAAAAGACATCACAGGAACTTAGAACATAACAGGAAAACCCAGTTCACTCCACAACTAAACTACACGAGAGGTCCTTCAATACTCATAACTTGAAGCCATATTCTAACTCAATACAGAAGTCAAATAATCAATGGTTCTTGCCACATCTCCCGCCAATTCATTTTGGTCACAATCAAACAACCTGAACACATCTAACTATCCGATCACACTCACCATGTATTCATCTAGTCACAAAGTTCCATCAATAAGGACACAAACGGACATATAAGTCCCCCAACACATGCTCACCCAATTAAAATCTCAGTACTCAAGCCACAGACAAAACCCGGAATCATGTCCTTCGGACTGGTCCATTATCAACATGCTAAAATCACATCTCACCCATGGAAGTCACAAGCCGTCGACGCACAACTGATAGCAAGCGCTCACGTGCGCATTCGAATACATGAAAGGAATTCAAAGAGTTACGCTTTTGGCTGAATAAATGGATTCGCACGACAAGAATTCAAGAATGTGGAATGTTTCCTAAGAGTTATGCAGCCTCTCTAAGATAAGTACAGACGTCTCCGTACCGATCCGCAAGACTCTACTAAACCTGCTCATGACCGTAGAGTCCTATGTAACCTAGAGCTCTCATACCAACTTGTCACGACCCCAAATACTAACAGGTCGTGATGGCGCCTATCGTGGAACTAGGCTAGCCAACCATCTCATTACTATGCATTTGTTTAATTGTAAAAGTTCACAATGCTAAAATAAACAGGAAACATAGCATAAAATCATTTCTTTAGGTCTTAGCGCCCCAATAATAGTCTAAACAACTCTAAGCAAAACCTCCCAAGACTAGAGTCAATAGTCATGAGC
The DNA here is from genome assembly GCA_005239525.1 of Nicotiana knightiana. Classification (NCBI taxonomy): domain Eukaryota; kingdom Viridiplantae; phylum Streptophyta; class Magnoliopsida; order Solanales; family Solanaceae; genus Nicotiana; species Nicotiana knightiana. The sequence goes on along the minus strand of ML432396.1, from coordinate 10,784 downwards.
ATCTAAGAATCAATAAATCCAACTGTGCTAAAACTATAATCTATGTCTCTGATTCTAACGCTAAAACTAAATAAGGAAGGAAAATGGAAAAGCTGTGGACGCTGGGCAACTACCTCGAAATCTCATGAACCTGCAACTACGAGCAAGGACAGCTACTGCTCCAGACCGTCACCTGAATCTGTGCATAGAGGCACAAGGAATAATGATAAGTACGCTAACTCAGTAGTAATGAAAATAAATCACAGTCTGAGAATTATAAAACACACAGTACAGATACACAATTTCACCAAACCAGTAAAATACCAAGTCACCATGTAGTATCCATCAAATAATAAGTTCGAAATCAGTTTCCAAAAATTCTTTGAAACAAGTGTAATATCAGTGTATCTCAGTAAAATCCTCAGTAAAAGACAGTTTGAAAACGAAGTAAATCATAGTTCAAAAACTTAGTAAAAATTCTTCATAAAACTGCCCCTCGGGCTAAAATCATTTCTCGTAACCATTGCCCATCAGGCATCCTCACCATCACTCAATATCATCCCATCAGGCATCCTCACAGTCACTCAGTAACAGCCCATCAAGCATCCTCACAATCACTCAGTATCAGGCCATCATGCATCCTCGCAGTCACTCAGCATAAGCCCATCAGGCATCCTCGCAATCACACATCATAAGCCCCGCGGGTATCTCTCATTAGGTACCTGCGCTCACTGGGGGTGTGTACAGATTCCGGAGGAGCTCCTGCAGCCCAAGCGCTATAACAAGTCATATCATGGCATAAATCACTCACAATATAGGCCCGCAGCCTCACTCATATCATATCATCCTCACAATATAGGCCCGCAGCCTCACTCAGTCAGACACTCTCAATTTTCCCTTCAGGCCATAAATATAACGGGTTATCGACCCAAAACACTGTTTCATTTTTCAATGAATTATATCAAAATACTCTGAGTGTCAAAATGATTTATCAGGTAAAGACTGAGTGAAAATTCATAACATATCAGTGAGGAAAATATAGTAACACAACCCCCAAGGGGAAAACATATTGGCACTAGGCCCCAAACACGGCTTACAACCCAAATCATATCATAATATAATAATACTAATTAAGCATAGGCTTAAAAGACGGTTTAACAACTCTATAGTCGCCTAAATAGGAAGATATTTCCAAAGTTTCAACTTTTTCATTTCAAAACCCGTGGAAGGGTGCATAGTCCGGGGTTTCATATCCTCAAGACAGGATTTAAAGACACTGCTTACCTCAAAACTAGCGCGGAAATTATTCGGCAACATGCTTTCCTCTCGTATCAACTTCCGAAGGCTCCAAATCTATCAAGTTCAGATTTTTATCATCAATTCATGCTTAAGGAATAAATTCCAATAGAAAATTATCAAATTTAGCTCAAAAACCCGAATTTGGTCAAAACCTGACCCCCAGGCCCGCGTCCCGAAACTCAGAAAAATTTATACAAAACTGTTCTTCATCTTCTCATGAGTCCCTTCATATAAAAAAAAATCAAATTCGGAGTCCGTTTTACCCCTCAAATCGACCCCTAAAGGTCTCATAATCTCAAGCCCTAAACCCACCTTTTCCTACTGATTTTCATGAATTAAATACTGAGATTATGTCCTATAATCACCCATAAATGAGTTTTAATGATCAAAACACTTACCTCTATGAAGAAAACTGATTTCCCTCTTCAAATATCTCCCCCAAAGCTCTCTGTCCGTACAAAAATGGTGTAAAAAGGGTTTAGGTCGCAGAGGGTTTATTTTATAACTGCCCAGTGATTTACTCTCTGCGATCGCGGTAAATCTCATGCGATCGCACAGCACACTCTTCCTCCTCCTTCGCGATCGCAAAACTATGCATGCGATCGCACAGTGCATTTCTCCAGTCGACCCCACGCGCCCCAAACTCCCTATGCGATCGAACCCTAGGACAGGCGATCGCACTGATCCCAATCCCCCTTCTCCGCGATCGCGATCTCATAGCACAACCTGAGCCTGCCAAAAATTAACTCTCCGCGATCGCACCACTTCCCATGCGATCGAAATGAAGAAATTGCTGCTGTGCAAAAATCAGAAAACCAGCTATGTACTCAAGTCCAAATGAGTCCGTTAATCACCCGAAATAAATCCCGAGCCCCTCGGGATTCCAACCAACCATAATAACACGTCATATATGATCATTCAAACTTATTTGCACTCTCAAACCACTAAATATAACTTCAAAAAACCAAAATCACATCGGATTCAAGCCTAAGAACTTTGAAATTTTTAAAATCCACCAACGATGCCAAAACTATCCAAACAACTCCGATTGACCTGAAATTTTGCAGACATATCCAAAATGACATTACGAACTTGTTCCAACTGTCAGAATTCTATTCCGACCCCGATATCTTATTTTCCACTGCCGACCGGAAATCGCCAGAAACTAACTTTCGTCAATTCAAGCCTAATTCTACACCGGACATCACAAAATTATTCTGAACGCACTCCTAAGTCCCAAATCACCTAATGAAGCTATCTGAGCCATAGAATCCCCATTCCGAGGTGGTTTACCAATAAGTTAACTCTCAGTTGACTTTTCCCATTTTAAGGCTATTTTTAAAGACTAAGTTACTGAATTCTCATTTAACCATTCCGATTTCAAGACTATCAACTCTAACACATCAATAATAGAATAATCAATCCATGACAAGTCAATGACAGCAATAAAAATGCAAGTTCTGCGTAACGACAGACCGGGTCGTTACAGACACATTCACATATAGAGAAGCAATTAACCATTTGAGGTATTGTAATATGAAAAAAGAAATATGAACTAGACAACTGAATTATGCGAGGAAGATTTAGAATTTGAACCGTATGCGTTCGAGTTCAAAATTTTGTAATCATAACTCATTTGATTTATTGGATTTGAAATCTATTTTTTGTACTTATTTAGTGAACTTTCTAACACATATATAAAATTTGAGTCAAAGATGCTAATGGGTTCAAATGAACCCACAAAATTACAAGAGGAATTTACATAAAATACAACCCTTTAAAGACTTATTATATTTCTTATAACTGCTTTTACAAAATTACTTTTAGTATAACTAATTTTAAAATATTACCTTTTTAGTTAAATTATGTACAAATTTTCATATCTTAAAATCACTCCCTTGAGTTTCTCTCTCACTTAAAAGATGCCTCTTCGGATTCTCTCTCACCTTTTATATCAACCCCCACCCCCCCT
>MDKJ01160952.1:0-12956 GCA_005239525.1 Nicotiana knightiana | reverse complement strand
TCCTATATTACTTGTCGACCACGTACACTTGCGTGTGCATTGGGAAATCAACCAACAATCAGCTAAAGATTTGGGACTCGGATGTTCCGAAGACTGCCTTTCGTACGAGATATGGTCATTGTGAGTTCCTGGTGATGTCCTTTGGCTTGACTAATGCCCCAACAGCATTTATGGATTTGATGAACAGGGTGTTCAGGCCTTATCTTGATTCTTTTGTCATTGTCTTCATTGATGACATTCTGATTTACTTACGTAGCTTGGGAGAGCACGAGCAACATTTGAAAGTTGTGCTCCAGACTTTGCAAGAACAAAAGATGTACGCTAAGTTCTCCAAATGTGATTTTTGGTTATATTCTGTGGAATTCTTAGGACATGTGGTATCCGGAGAGGGTATCAAGGTGGATCCTAAGAAGATTGAGGCAGTTCAGAGTTGGCCACGCCCTACTTCAGCTATATAGATCAGGAGCTTCTTGGGTTTGGCAGGTTATTATCGCTGATTTGTGGAGGGTTTTTCATCCATTGCATCCCCTCTGACTAGATTGAACCAGAAGAATGCCCCATTTTGATGGTCCGACGAATGTGAGGCAAGCTTTCAGAAGCTCAAGAAGCATTGACATCAGCACTGGTACTTGTGTTGCCTTCCGGCTCAGGGATGTATACATTTTATTGTGACGCTTCACGTGTTGGTTTAGGATGTGTGTTGATGCAGGAGGGGAGAGTTATTGCATATGCTTCACGGAAGCTGAAGGTTCATGAGAAGGATTACCCTGTGCACGATTTGGATTTGGCGGCGATTGTTCATGCTCTTATAATTTGGAGGCACTACTTGTATGGGGTGCCTTGTGAGGTTTATACATACCACCGTAGTTTGCAGAACTTGTTCAAGCAAAGGGATCTTAATTTGAGGCAGGGTAGGTGGATTGAGTTACTGAAGGATTATGACATCACCATTCTTTATCATCCAGGCAAGGAGAATGTTGTTGCAGATGCCTTAAGCAGGAAGGCGGAGAGTATGGGTAGCTTGGCTCTCATTTCATCGGAGGAGAGACCTTTAGCCTTGGACATTCAGTCCTTGGCTAATTGCCTGGTGAGGGTTGGACCTTTCAGAGCCCCGTCGAGTACTTGCACGTGTAGTTGCTCAGTCTTCGTTATCGGGGGAGATCAAGGCTCGGCAATTTGATGATCTGCACTTGGTGGCTCTCCGAGAGACAGCGGTACATGGTGGTGTCAAGGAGGTTTCTATTGGCGAGGATGGTGTTCTGAGAATTCAGGGTCGCTTATGCGTCCCTAATGTTGATGGCCTGAGGGAGAGGATTCTAGAAGAGGCTCATAGTTCACGGTATTCTATTCATCCTGGTGCTACGAAGATGTATCATGAGTTAAGGCAGCATTTCTGGTGGAGGCGGATGAAGAAAAACATAGTATAGTATGTGGCTAGGTGTTTAAATTTCCAGCAGGTTAAGTATGAGCACCATAGGCTAGGAGGCCTACTGCAGCATATGCCTAAACCTGAGTGGAAATGGGAGCGCATCACTATAGACTTCGTAGTTGGATTGCCTCGAACTTTGAGGAAGGTTGATGCGGTTCGGGTTATTTTGGATAGGTTGACCAAGTCGGCACATTTCATTCCAATAGCTACTACTTACACTTCTGAGAGATTGGCCCAGATCTACACTAGGGAGATAGTTCGGTTGCACGGTGTCCTGTGTCTATTATATCACATCGAGGTCCTCAGTTCACCTCGCACTTCTGGAGAGCATTATAGAGTGAGTTAGGCACCCGAGTAGAGCTCAGCATAGCATTCCACCCTCAGACCGACGGGCAGTCAGAGCGGACAGTCCAGATATTGGAGGACATGCTCAAAGCATGTGTGATTGACTTTGAAGGGTAGTGGGACCAGTTCTTGCCCTTGGCTGAGTTTGCTTATAATAACATTTATCAGTCCAGCATCGATATGGCTCCATTTGAGGCCTTGTATGGTCGGTGATGTCATTCTCCCATCGGGTGGTTTGAGCCTGGCGAGGCTAAGCTATATGGCACTCATCTGGTGATGGATGCTTTGGAGAAGGTGAAGTTGATTCAGGAGAGACTTCGCACAACACAGCCCAGACAGAAGAGTATGCGGATCAGAAGGCGCGTGATGTATCATTTATGGAGGGAGAGAAGGTTCTATTGAAAGTCTCGCCGATGAAGGGTGCTATGAGGTTTGGGAAGAAGGGAAAGCTAAGCCCAAGGTTCATAGGTTCATTCGAGGTGTTGAGGCGAGTTGGGGAGGTTGCTTATGAGCTTGCTTTACCTCCTAGTTTATCAGGAGTTCATCTGGTCTTTCATGTATCCATGCTCCGGAGGTACCACGCCGACTTCTCTCACGTGATAGACTTCAGCACCATTCAGCTAGATGAGAGATTAGGTTACCAGGAGGAGCCATTTTCTATCATTGACAAGCATGATCGCCAGTTTAGGTCCAAAAGGGTTTCCTCCGTAAAGGTCCAGTGGAGAGGCCAACCAGTTGAGGAGGCGACTTGGGAGTCCGAGGAGTACATGCGGAGCATATACCCACACTTATTCAGCACTCCAGGTATGATTCTAGACCCGTTCGAGGACGAACGTTTGTTTAAGAGGTGGATAATGTAACGACCCGACCGATCGTTTTGCATTCTAGAACCCCGTTCCCTAAATGATACTTCCCATAGTTGCTTCTACTTATTTATGACTTGCGGGGACGGGTGGTTCAATGTTTGGAGGAGTTTGGGGTGGTATAGGAACACTTAGTTCTTTAAGGTTGGCCTTAAAGGCCAAGTTTGACTTCAGTCAACATTTTTAGTAAACGACCCCGGAATCGAGATTTAAAGGTTCCGGTAGGTTTGTATGTTGATTTCGGACGTGGGCACATGTTCAGAACGGGTTTTTGATGACCCGGGAGAGTTTCGGCGCCAAATAGTGAAATACAATTCCTTAAGTTCAAAAATTTAGGTTTAGAACGTGATTTTGTGTTATCGAGGCCCAAATGGAATTTCGAGACCGGGAATAGTTCCATTATGTCATTTATGACTTGCTCGCAAAAATTGGTGTCATTCCGAGTTGTATAGGTAGGGTCGGCGTGTTGAAAGCGAATTCTAGAACTTGAAGTTCAAAGTTTGATTCAATTTGGTTTTGGGGTCAGATTCTTAGTTTCGTTATTGTTTTTCACATTCTGAGAATTTGAGCGAGTTCGAATCATGAATACAGATTTGTCAGCACCTTTGGACGGGGTTCCAGGGGGCTCGGGTGAGTTTCGGACCCCTCGGAGCTAGATGCTAAACACCCGATTTTCTTAGTCTGGTTTCATTCTATGCGCTCGCGAGTGTACTCAAGCGTTCGCATAGAAGGAGTTGGGAAGGGGTGGAAAAATACACTATGCGTTCGCACAGGCTTGCATGCGTTCGCATAGGGTAAGTCAGTGGCTGGCTCATATTTTGCTCTCCACGTTCGCACCCCTCCAACCGCGTTCGCATAGAAGGGCCCTCAGGAGGCCTAGTCATTTGGCCTTTGCGAACGCACTGCCCCTGCCGCATTCGCATATAGGGGGAGGGGGGCAGCTGGGCAAGTGTCGTGCCTCCCCCCTCCCCCTCTTTTTCCTCTCCTTTCAGATCAGTCAGGGTTTTTGACATTATTGGGACAACTCGTTTCCTTTTGGGAAAGGGGTAAGGAATTGAAAAGTCGCCACCTAACGAATTAAGGTGCGTTAGGGCACCTACTAAGGGTCATTTACAAACACAGATTGGATAACCAGAGATAGGGTAAGGGCTTGAAATTACTTCAAGGGGGACGGTGTAGGCACCCCTCGAAGTCCACAATTGTGGTTCCCGACCAAACAAACTTTGTATATTTTAAAACAGGTAGCACATAAGAAACAAAAGCACATAGGTAAATAAAGATTTTTTGAGAAGATTCGCAGTCTAAGCACACATATGTGCTAAAAATTAAAAGGTTTAGAGTCTAGGCACACATATAAGGTCTTGAAAGAGTTATGATCTAAACACATATATGTAAAGGATAGGGGGTTCTAGGCTGTTTATCCTATAGGATCACATCAGTTCAATGCCCGGTAATCATTCTTCAATGAGGGGCTACACGTTGCATTAGCGCATCGGCTATCATATCCATGTCTATCCTTCCCCACCCTTTAGCGGTTATCAAGCGAGTTTATTTAACGACCTCTATGCATGTTGTTACCCGTCCCTCCTTAATGGTTTTGGAGGAGATTGGGACCCCTACTTAAAGGTAGTTCTAAACAGACCCCTAATGTCTCATTTTAGAGACTCGCGGTATACCTTGCTTCCTACCTGCCTGTCTCATAAACCTGATGGGAGCATAAGGGTATTTGCCTCTTAAACCGATCAACACCAGGTGCGAAGCATCCCTAGATATGATGATGAACTCACTGGTAGGGAACCATTTGAACATCCATTAAACTTGGTCCTCTGTCAAATTGTCAAAAAAACTGCACTATTCTGTAGCATCCTCTGGTTGAGCAAACCTGTCTAGGATGTAGGTCATTCTCTTAGGGTGATGGAAGGATATATGGTCATTCCACGCCCTTCGTGGAAATTCTTGACGATATTGACCCCTTTGGAGATGCTCCAATAACCAAACCTGTAGTAGCAGATTGCAACCCTCAAAGTATTTGAACCCCTTCTGGCAGTGGTCCAGAGCTCGCTATATGTCTGCTACGATCATGGGGATAATGGTATGCATTTGCCCTTTGATTCCCTCAATTAAGGTTTTGGCTACCATAGCCAGTCTGGTGTGAATCCTGTCTCCTTTGCTCGAAAACACTATCATACCTAGGAAGCAAACGACGAACACAAAAACCCTGCGGTGAATATGAACCAAGGAAGTAATAGAGAATTCGTCGTCGAAGATACGACAGGATTTGCTATGGCTGTATCGTTCATAGAGATAGTCAAAAGGTACGTAGGACTCTGTCAGGCACTCTAAATCATTGTTCTTTTTCAAAACCATCATTTTCAGGAATCCCCTAGCGGCACGATTTTCTGGCACTAACAAACCTGGACTGTCCCAAGGTAATCCCGCGAAAGACCTTATCTCCTCCAAGAGGGGGGTCATTTCTATGTTGCCGAAATGGAATACAGACCTTTCTCTGTCGCAGAACATAGTGGCTACTTCGATCAACATGTTGTTTGGTTGGATATCCAGTAAAGAGGGAAAGTTTTTGAGGACCCTCTTCACATGGTCTTTGTCACTTGGCGAAAGGTCTTCCCACCAATCCAGCAACAGTGGTGGTATTCTTTGTACCATGCCGAACCTGGGGATTTCGTGCCTCATTTTATGCAAAATTGATAAGGTTATACCCTTACTCCCACCAGACTCGACTATTTATACACTTATGATTATCATACAGGCATTTAGTTCTCCAAATAAATGCACAAAATGTGATTGCGTTCGTTGGGATTATGAAAACCCGGTGGACTTTTGGATAAGGCTATATTAAAGGATTATTATGCGGACGACACATTAACCCGGCAAGGTTTGACCATGATGCATGTACAATATAACAGAGTAAGGTTTCTATGAGGTTTTAGATTGGTATCCTCAAGCGGACAACTTGAGGGGGAAAGGCACGAAACCGTCGACTGCACCGTTGATCGACTAGTTTTACCGCAAATAAGCCTTTCCGAATTTAGGGGTGATATAAAATGAAAGAGCGCAACCACTCATCAAGCGTTGCTATAGGATTTGTATAGGAACGAGTGGAATATGACAATGAGCATGATTATGCAACAATAAATGAGCAATAAAAGCATGTTGTCATGTATTTGCACGTTACGAAAGCGGTAAATACGAAAGTTATGATTGAAAAGAAGTGACAAAGGAAAACAAAAAGAAACATGTCAGTTTTGATTTTGAAAAGAACAAGTAATTGAAAGAGATAAACAATTAATTGCACATAAAAGGGGAAAGCGAAAGGTCGCAAGTATTAACAAAGTAAAGACAAGTTCACAAAGCAGTTTGAAAATGGTAAAAGCATAGGAAATATCCCCAGCAGAGTTTCCATGTTGTCGCCCCCCCCCCCTTTTCCTCTCCTTTCGGATCAGTCAGGGTTTTTGACATTATTGGGACAACTCGTTTCCTTTTGGGAAAGGATTAAGGAATTGAAGAGTTGCCACCTAACGAATTAAGGTGCATTAGGTTACCTACTAAAGGTCATTTACAAACACAGATTGGATAACTAGAGATAAGGTAAGGTCTTGAAATTACTTCAAGGGGAAGGTGTTAGGCACCCCTCAAAGTCCACAATTGTGGTTCCCGTCCAAACAAACTTTGCGAATTTTAAAACAGGTGGCACATAAGCAACAAAAGCACATAGGTAAATAAAGGTTTTTTGAGAAGATTCGCAGTCTAAGCACACATATGTGCTAAAAATTAAAAGGTTTAGAGTCTACGCACACATATATGGTCTTGAAAGAGTTATGATCTAAACACACATATGTAAGGGATAGGGGATTCTAGGTTGTTTATCCTGTAGGATCACATCAGTGAAATGCCCGGTATTCACTCCTCAATGAGGGGCTACACGTTGCATTAGCGCACCAGCTATCATATCCATGTCTACCCTTCCCCACCATTTAGCGGTTATCAAGCGAGTTTATTTAACGACCTCTATGCATGTTGTTACCTGTCCCTCCTTAATGGTCCTGGAGGAGATTGGGAACCCTACTTAAAGGCAGTTTTAAATAGACCCCTAAGGTTGAAAGGAAAAAATACTAGGCGACAGGCAAGAACAGATAGGACTTTAACAGATATAACAGAAAGAAGCAATTTAAGAGGCTCGGGTTTACCTCCACAGATATTGCATGTAAACAGCACGTCTCAAACACAAACAAGGGCAGTATTGCTAAGCAGGATCCTAAACATGATGTCTAGGTGAGTATCAGAATACAAGAGATATGCAGATTTATTTTATTAACCCAGAAGCAGGGGCCCTAATCAGTTTGCCTACTGATTTTAAGCCTATTAACCATTAAGCAGTAAACACAAAAGCAACAGTTTTCCAGTTTTATACAAGTTGGTTACCTAAGGCTTGCCTAGGCATGGGGGAATGCACAATAGTTACCAGAATTATTAAAACAGTTTGGAAGTTGTTTTACCTAAAGCATGTTGTTCTAACTGTTGCAAAGTCACAGAGGTTATTACCAGTTTTACTAACACAGGATAATCATATGAGAGACTGTCTTATGTCCTTTTTAATGCATCAATAGCTTATCTAGGTGTCACTTAGTGAGATCTTAAAACATGGTATCTAGTATGAAAAATATAAGATGCGGAATTATTTATATGCAAAATTCCTAAAAAAAAGCATGATTTTTAGATGCACAGAAAGTTACAGCATGATTTCAGAATATGCAGTAGCAACAATTTTCATGTTAATGTTGTTATTTAGCCTAGAAGCAGGATTTCTAATTGATGAAAATAATGTCAAATGAGATGCTGAAACAATATATATGAAACTTAAGAGCATGATATCGAATGTATGATATGCTTTGCATGTATTGGTCCTAAATATGGATTCTAATGCACATATAGGAAATGTAAACCTAAGGCATGATTTCTATCCATTGATATTGATATTGATAACATATATAACTACCCTACCCTATTCACTATCAATCCCTAATATTCGTTTACATCAATTATTACAAACCAATGTGAATTAATTACATAAGTGGATAAAGAAAAATAAGAAGTTACACTATAGGGAGCCTGAAAACAGGCCCAGATTCTCAAAACCTCAAATGCCCAAATGTTTCATAGCCTTTCTCATATCCGGGTGTGTCAGAGTTCCCTAAGGACCTCAAGGAATCTCGGGCAGTGCTCACACCCAGATTTCATAACCATAAATGAGTAAGTGCAGTGTGGAAGAGCCAACTCTAATGCATCAGAGTTCAGAGGGATCTCATAGGGATCCCTAAGCAGTCACACATTAGAGGGGCAGAACTTAAGGACCTAAGAATAGAGTGAGAGTGCTTGATATAGTTTTGAAAAGGTTTTAGTAAGAAAACAGTGTTAAAAGAGACTTGCTTGAAACAATTTTTGTGAAATAAAGAGGGAATCATTCAGTAAAACAACTTTTGAAAATAGAGAGTTATATAATTAAACATCAACAGATCAAACATAGAGCCAAAACCAAACAGAACCAAAACAGGAAGAACAAATCTACACACAGGGGTGATGGGGATTGGGGACACATAGAGCACGTGTAGTGCACACATAGCTACAGGAACATGAAAATTCTTAGAGGGGTTTAGGGAATCAACATATCATGAATCTCAGAACCAACACATGATCAAACAACTTAGGATAGCTAACTGCTTTGCACAAAAGGGTTCATGATGGAAATCGGGGAAACCATAAGTAAGGCAAAGTCACATTGGGGTATACTACAAAGGGGGTTGGACATATTCAGAAGCATGGTGATAAAGCAGTAAAGTAGACATATTAGTTGCAGGTTGAACAACAAAACCATAGATAGAAACATATTAGAAACATGATAAACTGAAGCAGTAAAAGAAGCATATTGGTTTGTGACTTGAATTGAAATCAGAACATACCAGTAAAGAAGACAGTAAACACAAAAGCAAAGGGACAGGAGAGCACAATAGTTAGCCTTGGCTTGTAGCCGGCTAACTCAGAATAATAGTAAGTAACACAGAAAGAGAGCAGAAAGCTATGAGTGTGAGAGATAGAGTTTGAACTAGTGTGTTCGTGTGTAGTAGATCATTGTGTGTCTGAGAGGTAAAAAATAAGAGTGTATATATAGTAGTTTAGGAGTAGAACAAAATAAGGTAAAGGGATAAAAAATCAATCAATTAGGGCAATCACAGGATTCAATCACGTAAAGGAGTTCAGAATAGACTCCTTTAATTAAGGGAAATTAACCAAACGGTAATAATAGGGGTTAATTAAGGCAAGAAGTTCAAACCATATAAGGGAGTTCATAACAGACTCCTTGACCAAATGGTAATACAAGGGCCTAATTAAGGAAAGAACTCCAATCGTGCCATGTAAAGAATCAGCAAAGGACCAAATTAAGATCATAAACAAGGAAACAATCAAGAATTACGCACATGAATCTCTAACAGAGTGAATCAATCAGCCAAAACTTTTAAAATAACACTGATTTCCGGAAAGAACTACTCAACTTCTATAAACAGAAATTGAACTAAGTAAACCTCATAAAAATACAGATTCCAACCCTTATAAAGAATAATTAGGGCAAAACCACAGAGTAATGGATTTTACAAAGAAAACATGCTTAGGTCAAAAAAAATAGAGCAAAGTAATATGACTGTTAACACAGAAAGTACCCAGAATCGAAGCAGAGTTTAGAAAAATCAGAGTATCGCACAAAATCAACCAGGTTTAAGTATTTCTTTGCAAAAATCAAACACAAAGATGAAAGAAAATCTATTAAACACTTAGAAGTCAGAAAGACCTTTGCAAAACAATTTTGGGATGAACCCTAGTTTAGGGAAAATTGGAACAATCATTTAAAACCAGAAGTTTTAAAAGAAAACATGTAATAGTGCTTGATTCCCTTCAGATTTATACAGATTTGGAAAGGATCGAAGATATTAGACTAGGGTTTCTTTAGAAAACATAGCCGATATGAGAACATAGGTTTAGAAACCATAGATTCATAACGAAAAAAGGCGAGATCATTACTTACAAACGAAAAGTTGCCTGAGACAGGCCGGTAAACACTGATTCAAACCAGAACCGGTCAGAATCCTTTGAAACACTTTCAAGGATTCATAAAATCGATAGCTACGGTGGAGTTTATGCCGGTGACAACACTTGAGAGCTAGGGTTTGGTTGAGAGGATTTGAGAGAGAAGGGGAAGAGGTGACAACAGGTGAGTGTGAGGGAAATGAGGGGTTTTAGGGGTAGTCTCTTAGGTTAATTAAGGTAAGAATTAACCTGGTGTTGATACCCAATTTTTCCTCAAATTATTTTCAAACTAGTATATATACTTTCAAAATCACTCCTTACAGTAACTGGTATTTTCTCACAGTTTTTCGTATTTTTATCAATTTTTTTTCCTGTTTATTTAATACTTTTTATTCCATAATTATTCATAAATGATATAATTTCAATAATTTTCTTGCTCAACATGCTATTTATATCCTACTTAAGTCCCATAGGATTTTATTATTTCACAAATTAGCCAATATTGGCATCATTTAGTTAATTTCAGCAATTTTTGCAATTATAGCACAAATGTGCATTTATACCATTTTAAAATCAATGAATGATCATTTATAATTTTTATATCTTAGTCAATCGCCTTAATTTCATTTATTTAGTCTCAATTTATTTTTATACAATTATTAGTTATTTTATTAATTAAATATCTTATTTAATTTGGTATTTAACATTTAGACCAATTCTATTTAAATAATAACCAATTTTAAACCCAACCCACCTGAACAAAAACCCCTTAACCAACCCAGCCCAAAACCCACAAATAACCCAGCCCAACCCCACACTTAATCTGAACCGTTGATCAAATGAGATCAACGATCCAGATCAGGGTTACCATAATTAAACCTAATCACTACCTCCCTCCGACCCCTCATTATCTCAACACTCACTCTCTCTCTATCTCTATCTGTTATGCTCTAAGTTCTCTCTAGAAGCCTCCTTTGGCTTCTCTTTTCCGATGGAGTTCGGTCATCTTCTCCGACTGGTTCTCTCACCAGAAACCATGGCTCCTCATCGTCTCATGGCTATTTGTCCACTTTGCACCAATCCAGTGATGCTCTGGGGCACTTAGGCGAACCTGGAGCGGTCCAAATCATCTCCCATGGTCCCATGCCACATTCAAGCCTCCCCGGCCATTTGAGTAAGTTTATAACCTGTTCCGGCTTAGGCCGGTGCCGTCTTTGAGGTTCTTCTTACTTCTCTGGGTTCCACAAAACCCTAACCCTATATCTTTGATTTATTCTAGATCTATTTTAGATCTCTAGTATTACGAAGCTTTTCTATGTTTTTCCCTAAAAACTTTCATCGTTAAACGATCTTTCTATTTTTAAAACTAGGGTTTCACAAACCCCTTTCAAAATCGATTTTCCTTTACTTTTGCTTTAATGTTATACTATGTTTTTCTTTGTTAATACGTTTTGATTCAAAGATTCTTACGGAAAATCCCAAATTTTTAGGTATTTTAGTCCGTCTTGTTTGCTATATTTAGCCAATCTGTATACTTCTTCTAGGCTCTCTATGTTCTCTATGTTTCTTACTCTAATTCATGGTTAGGGTTCCTGATACCCTCTACTCACTCCGTGATGTTTTCTTCGAACCTATGATTATGTATGTTCTGTACTGATTTTTCGAATTGCTTCCCTTGATTGTGTGATACTTTCCTTAATTATGCCTGATTCCCTGTGATTTCAATTACAGTCAAGATTCCCTCGACTAATTTTCAGAATTAAACCCATGCTTTGTTTTGTGAATATGCTATCAGTGTGTACTTTCCTTAATTACGTGTTATGAACCTGGTCTTTATTACACACTCCATGGTTTTACTACCCCCGTTATGGTAAGATCACTCTAGTTGATTCATTTCCCTGATTTAACTCTGATTGGCCCGTTTGAACTTGACTCCCTAATTAAAGGAAGTCCAGGCCTTTAATTGATACTGATTGGTTACTATTTCCATAATTATGTTAGACTAATTATTCCTTACCTTATTTTCTCTACTTGTTTTCAGAATTATAAACACCCTACTCTCTTTAGCATAACACAACCAATAGACACACGAACACTTGTGGTTAAAAAAGTTATCTCTCTTACACAAAATCTCTCTTCTCTGTTACTTTTGGTGTTACTTGGTACTGTTTATGTGTTAGCCAGCTACAAGCCAAGGCTGACTATTGTGTTATTGCTATGCTGCTCTCCTGTTCTCTCGCATCTACACATTACTACTCTGTTGTCCTTCGTATTACTGCTCTTCATTCTGCATTCATTCTTACTCCTAATTGGTATGGTTCTAGTTTAAGTTTATATCATCCAACTCAACATGTTTCTCACGTCTATTTGCTTACGTGATTCCCCTTTCCCTTTAATCTAACTTGTCTACTGCTTTCCCTTACATGTTTCCATCATGAATCTGCCTGACTCCCAACACTATGAGCATGTACCCCCTAATACTTAGTTATTATGTAAATCCTAATCTTGTACCTAATATGTGACTCTGTTTGACACCCCTCAATCTGATGCTGTTAGATTCCTTGCATGAACATTTTGTGATAATTAGGCTGTGATTGTTTAAACCATATAGTACTAGACTAAGGACTATTTATGTGCAAGTCTGCTTCTACTATCTGACTTATTTGTCCCCCAATCCCCTATCTCGGTTTGTGATTGCTTCCTAAACCATGTATGTTATGGGTTGCTGATTGTCATGTTTCTTTCTTCTGCAAATCAGATTTTCATAAAACAAACTCTCATGTTGATTTCTGAAGCTGTTTTTCAAAATAGTTATTTCCAAAAGCTACTTTTCAAACTCAACTCTTTTCTAAACTATAGGCACATCTCACTACTCTTAGTTCTAAGTTCAGCCCCCTTCGTGTGAGCACTGCCTTGGGGACCATTTGAGTACCCATTGAACTCTAACACACAAGGCTGGCATTCCACACTGCACTTACTCATTCCTGGCTAGGGTACTTGGGTGTGAGCACTGCCTGGGGTCTTCTGAGATCCTTAGGAACTCCGATGCACCTGGGTTACAAAAGGTCATGGCATATGGCATTGTTGGATGTGAGGACTTGGGCCTACTGTTAGGCCTTCTGTAGTGTAACTTCTTAATTTCCTTATTTATGGAGTTTGTCCAATGCTGGTCTGTAATAATTAATTGTAAAAATGGTTATGAGCTGGATAGTGAAATGGGTGGG
>ML432392.1:2951-21474 GCA_005239525.1 Nicotiana knightiana | reverse complement strand
CTTCTTCTTCTTCTTCTTCTTCTTCTTCTTGTGTTTTTAATTTGTAGATAACAAAGCATACCCTATCCCCCAAGATCTCTAATCTCCAAGTCTTTCCATTATGGAGTTGTTAAGCAAATTTTATGGTGGGTGGCTTAAAATTGTTGAAAATTATGTGTTTATTGTGTATACAGAGTAGTAAACTAGAAGTCCCTCTAATCCGTTTAAAATTGGGAGGGCCACCATCTTCCACCATTGTTGAATTCTAAAGCTCACACTTTATGCCCACAAGGTGTTTGTAAAAATGTTTGAATGATGACTTTGGGTACACCGGTGAAGTCTAAGTAACCGAGTGTCTTTGTGGATGAATTTGGGATAAGTGTGGGGTGTATAGGGATGCTTTGAAATGCTAGGGGATTGAGTTTTGATAAAAAAAAATTATGTCTTTACACCATGTATCTTATGTATTGTATGCATAAACTTGTTGTAGAAATTAGTTAATGTAGTATAGTTGTATAATTGTAGAACGTGGAGTCACACATGCCTCTTGCTCACATTGAAATGAATTCACTTAGACATGATAAAATCATATATATGGATAGCATGGGGAAATCTTGAGTACCCATAGTTTTGGAATGCAACACTTGCACTTTTCAAATAAAAATCATGAAATATTGTATATTTCACCTTTGGTTTTAACTGTGGGGTCATTGTTTGACTTGCACGACAACCTTAGGTGTAATCCTTGGAGAGTTCTCATATTCATCTTTTCGTTGTGTGGCAGGATAAAACAAATGGCTCGTGATGGTGCTAATAAGGGCAAAGGCATTGGCAAGTCCTCCTCCACCTCTCCTGCACCCAAAAAGAGAAAGCAAGGAGAAGGCCCTTCATGAAAAACTAAGGGCAAGCAACCAGCTGAGGGATCCCAACTTGCACCATAGAGACCCACGCTCCGGTTGGACTTAATTAATGATTCGAAAATTGCTTGGCATAGGGATTTTGTACCATATGGTCGCTACATCTCTGACATGGGGATAAACACCAAGGCTTTGGATAGGAATTTTCCAGAGGTGATTGGCCAACTCCGTGCAAGGCACATGGAAAAGCTCTTGAAATTCCCCGGACCTACAAATTTTAGCATGGTCTGAGAACTCTATGCAAATTGGCACCAAGGGCATGGAACCTTGCGTGTACGGGGTGTCGATATACCAATGAATAAGGAGGCATTATGTAGATATATGGGTGTTGAAAATGTTGATCCAAGAAGACTACAAAAATTTGTCCGCAGCCCGAAGTACACCTTGATACATCACACTTTATGTGGCATGGATTCAAATGCAAAATGGACCAGGAAACAAGGCAATATTCATCTTCACATGGTCCGATCAGATTTCAACAAGACTGCCAAGGTGTGGCAGAATTTGGTATAGGCCAGACTCATACATGTCGAGCATAGCAGCGACTGCACTCGAGCTCGAGTGTGTGTCATTTATTTTCTAATGACAGGCAGACCTATCAATGTTGGTGAATTAATGCTTGGGGAGATGGCACGTACGAGGTTTGGGCGGCAGATTAAACAGTTCTTCTTTGGCAATGTACTCACTCATTATCTGATGGACCGAGGGGTGCCAGAGTACACAGGTTATGATGAGGTGGTGGAGGCTCCACCAGGGCTACTGGACATCACATCACTGCTGGAGACATCGTCCAAGATGACACAGGCGGCAAGATATGAGAGGGACGAGAACTTCAGCAGGTATATTTATAAGTCTTTAAACTTTTTAATGTGCAGGGCTGGCATTACGGATGAGGAGCGTATGCAATTACGCAATCAGTTGTCTAGTTCGTCCAAGGAGATTCTAGGGATTGCACCTGTCAGCCCAATTCATTCTTCAGAGGATGCCAACACAATCCATGGCTCAAACACAGAGGATGATGGGGGTGACGAGGTCACAGGGCCCCTGGCCTTGGTGCCTCTAGGCCCCGATAATGATGAGACGGAAGCAGCTAATACGGAGGACTCCGAGTGACAGGGAGTATTTCGTTTCTCCCTACCTTTCTCTTTCAAATGTATATGCATCGAGGACTATGCATGACGTAAGTGTGGGGTGGAAAGAATACTGCTTGTGGGGTTGTTGTATAATTTGTATAAATGTGTTTTTTTTTCTTTTATGTTAATTAATTTTGCTTATGTAATTTTTTTTATTTTATTCGATATTAGTTCTGTTAGTTTTAGTTAGTTTGTTAATGAAAAAAAGAAAAAAAATAGAAAAAGCTCGGACTTTTCCCGACAATGGATCTGTTGGACAATTTTCTTGAGGGATAAAGTCCGAGTTAAAAATTCCAAAAAGATTTTTTTATTTTTTATTTTTTTGGATAGTTAGGTAGTATCCCTTAGTTTTTCTTTGGGCACCGGTTTTTCCAAGGATGTAGCTCGAACCGGGTACTTTAATTTTTTTTTAGGAGTAGTTAGAAAGAAACTGGGTAAATTTGAGATAACCATTGACATGATTGGTGCTGGCATATTAGGTTATGACAAACATTCTTCTCTCCATTGTAATTGGTTTGAAGTGTGAAGCATAAGTAAAAGAGAAATAGCCTATTTTGTGATGCCTTAGCTCAGTTGTTTGACTTGTATGCCACATAGTGGTTATATTGCTTAATTTTCTCAATTATGTGTGCGTGCTTGACTTGAGAGTTGAACAAAACTATCGTGATTGAGTCATGTGCAATGTGTGTGTGAGGCTTAGTGATCTTCTATGCTATTCTGTGTAGTCTAGAACTTGCCCCGTGTGTTAATTGAAGCGAAATTGTAGGTTATGCTAGTCTAGGAGATGATGTAAGAATTTTCTTGCTTGATCATGGATGTGCTTGTCACATAAAAATAAAATTTTCCTTCGCTAGCCCCTTTGAGCCTATAGACATTTTCCTTGGCACCCACATTACAAGCTGTAACCCTATTTTTTTCTTAATTTGAGATTTTTGCACCTTTACCTCCTAAGGCACTTGGTCGATAAAAGAAGTAAGGTGAGATATTGGGGAATAGTTTTTGAGTGGAGCCGTGGAAAGGCCCGTTGGTGCTCTAAAATTAAAATCAAAAGCCACTAGCCAATGAACGTTCATGTATGGAGTGTGTGTAGAAAAAAAATATTGTTGTAAAAGAAAGAAGAGAAAAATTATAGTAAAAGTATGTAGAAAAATATACGCACCTCCACTTCTTATTAGTTTGCGCTAGTGGAAGTATATAAGTGCTTAATTGAAAAGCGCTATGTGGTATATGGGTTGTGGCAAGTGAATTGGTTGAGAAGAATATGTGTTTGAATTGTGAATGTAGTGTATTAAAGTGATTAGGGGGTTTAGTCACTATTCCTAAATATATTTGACCCGTCCCTTAGCCTACATTACAACCTTAAAAGTCCTAATTGATCCTAGATTTGGCTAGCTTAAATTAGTAGACATTTACATTACGGGCAAGCGTATGGTACGATCACAGGATGCATATGAATTCTTTGTGTGAGTGAGTGAATTTGGTTCAATTGTGTGATATCTTTAAATTATGTTCAAAAGTATATTTGAATGTGTGGACTAGTCTATATTCACTCTTTTGTTTGTTGGTGAGGGCACATGATCTCATGAACGATTGGTAATGTTGTAAACTTTCTTGTTGGGTAAGTGCGTAAATTGAGAGGGCTTAATGGTTACAAGTTGACTCTTGAGGTTGGGTGGTTGCAAATAGGTTATTGGATTGATTGAATTGAATTGTTATACTTGGGCATGTTTATTTATTTTTTGTATGTTCATACTTGATTGCCGGTATCGATCATACTCAAAGGGGTAAAGTGTGATTTAAAAGTAAAATGCTCCTTGATAATGAACTTTGTACGTGTTGAAGGGTAGTAGTTCGTTCCATTGCTCGAGGACGAGCAAGAGTCTAAGTGTGGAGTGTTGATGTGTAGCCTAAAGTATATATATTTTTATGTATATCGCCCCATATTTTACTTTTGTTTCGTGAATTTTAGATGTTAAATATGATGATTTATACTAATTTGAAGTGATTTTATGTTTAGGAACGATCCGGGAGCAATTGGGGCTGAAACATGCAAAATGAGAGCCAAAATGAATGAAATCGGGCAAGTTGAGCATTTGGGCGCCACAGGCAGCGCCTTGAGCCACCTGTGGCGCTGGAGGCAGTAGTGAATTTTGAGGCAGTGTCCTGGTGCGCGCTTGGCGCTGTCCAGGGCGCCGGTGGCGGGAATTTTCCTATTTAGCCTGGGACATGGTTTATTCGGCCCTAGACCTACCCAACACGTATTAAACATATTTTTAGGGGATTGACGCCACTTTGGAGGAAAAACACATACGAGATTGTTAGGAAGCGGAGAATTCTCAGTTTTCTTCATCTTATTGTAGTATTTTAAATTTATGCAACACTTATGCAATTGTTGGATTACATCATGAGTGGCTAAACACCCATTGTTCTGGGGTTGTGATTTAGCCATGAATATTGTTGTTTGACATTAGCTTGACCTTGATTATAATTCACCAATATATGATTGTTTCTTCAATTTTGTGTTTAATTGCTTAATTGTATGGCCAGCAGTTAGGTTCTATTTACTATCTATGCCATGCTTAGGAAAGCCGTGTATAGATTCGAGAAGAATTGAAGAGAGAACGATCTTAACCCTTCAGGGGAGAGGATTTGTGGTTAGGATAGGAATATACCTAGTCAGCGTGCTTAATTAAATATCATAATCTTAATGCGTTCTAATAGATTAATTTCGTAGGAATATAGGCGTTAATCTGTTGAGAATAGGCGAGTAGTACTTCGGGAGAAGGATATGAGAGCAATTGTCGATTAATTAGCAACCATGAGTGAATTATATGAAAGGGAGAGTTAATTAGAACACAATACGAATGGTGAAGCGATCACAACCCTGGAATATTTGTCTTTATTGAATACACAACAATCAACTCGTTACTTGATAATTTAGTTATTACTTACAATTTTAGTTTAATATAATCATACTCTTGGACTTTGATTTTGACCAGATTGAATATAATTTTAGTGACTTAGTGAGTTGTGTAATAAAAGTCTCTGTGGGTTCGACACTCAACTTATCATTATATTACTTGTCGACCACGTATACTTGCGTGTGCGTTTGGGAGCAACAAGTATTCTACTGTTAGCTATTCAATAGAATAATTAAGTTCAAGATTGAATAAGCAAATTAATATGGTAATTCAAGAAAAATAATCAACTGTCAAACAACAATAGTCATATACAATCCATAACCCCCAGAATAATGAGGTTCTTAACCACTCGTTCATAACAACAATCAACGTATTGTTTTAAACATGGAATCTATGAATACTAGATGAAAGATAGAAGAATCGATGAATTACCTGCTCTGTTTGTGTTTCTATGCCTTTGCCGCCTTCAAAATTCAACCCTTCACTAACGTTTAGGGGTTTTTATAGGCTAGGGTCGGAGTCCCCAAGTAAAAAACCAAGTGGAAAATAGTTAATGCACGGACTAGGAAAGGGACCAGGCCTCAGAGCTCGTGAGGCTTTCTCTAATGCGTGGTCTAGCTCGACTAGAGCCAGGCCTCGCCGGGCCTGGCGCCTGGTTCTAGCCTCATCTGATTTTTGCCTTTTCGTGCTCTTTTTTTGTATTTTTGACATCCTTGTGTACAATTTTCACTCGTTTCATCCTTCAACGACAAACGACATAATTAAGCCCAAACATCGCACATATTATCATTAAAAAAAAGTAAAATTTAAAGTAAGTATTACACTTCAAATATACATTTATAGCCAATTATCAACGACCGGCCAGTAAGTCCATATGATCAACTAGCAGAACAAGTTGAAGGAATACGAACTCCAAATGATCAATCAATTGGATCCTTGTCATCTTGCTCCAGGAATAACTCGCATGCAAGATCTGCTAGTAGGGGTAATGAACGACGTGGATCGGAGGAGATGGTGAAAGAATTTATGACTCACCAGCAGAAGCCGAATGCCCAAATTGGAAAGGCGGTGAGGGCCCTAATGAATGGTGCAACAGTGGCAACTCTCACCCCACCTCTGAGGTGCACGTCAACATGGAAACTTCAAACTCAAAATTGAGAGATATTGCGACAGGGAAACTCCCAAGTGATATTAGAGCAGGGGGCTCAGGTATGTCCAAAAATGCTGAATTACAGAGTTTAATTCTAACCCTGCAACAACAGGTTAAGGAACTGAATGAGAGAATCGAGCAGATCCTGGGAGTTTCACCTATTATCAAAGGAATTTGTAACACCCTAAATTTTATGTGTATCTTAGGTGATCTTATTTTTATTTTTATATTTTTATCACTTGTCTTAATTTAATTTTATATTTTATTTGATAATAAAAAATAAAGGTATAAAAAGAGAAGACTTGTTATATCCTATTGGATCGTTGAAATTTATTTTTGACCCATTTGATAAGAAAATGTACTTATTTTCTATTCATTTTGAAGATAGACCCTTTATTAGCAAAGTCCATTTCTCTCTCATAAGACTTTTTCTTTTTCTTTTTTCTAACCCTTCATTAGAGAATCCTCAACTATAACGATATGACGGATTTTTGTGTATTTGAGCCCCGTTCCCCTATTTGATATTTTCTTACACTTGTTTGTTGTCTTGTGAGTAATAGGGATGGTTGGTTTGGTTTCGGGAAGGTTTTGGAATTAATTGGAACATGTAGTTCCATAGTTGGAAGTTTAAGCTATAAGAGTTGACCGAGGTTTGGCTTTTGTGTAAATGACCTCAGATCATTGTTTTGATGGTTTAAATAGGTCCACGTGTTGATTTTGGACTTATGCATATGTTCAAATTTGGATTGGCGGTTCCTAGGATATTTTGGCCCTAATTGTTGAAAGTTGGAAAGTTAAAGGTTTGGAAAGTTCATACGTTTGACCGAGAGTTGATTTTGATGATATCGGGTATGGATTGTGGTTCCAAGACTTGGAGTAGGTTTTTTATGTCATTGGGTACTTGTGCGTAAAATTTGGGTTTATTTTGGATTGGTTTGGCGTGAATCAGATGTTTGGTTGGAAGTTGGAAGTTTGTAAACTTATGAGATTGATCTTAAGCGGTGATTCTTTGTTTTGATGTTAATTATAGTGTTTAGAGCCTGTGGATAGTTTTGGGAGATGTATTAGGACTTGTTGATATGATTTGATAGGCACCCGGGGGCTCAGGAGAATTTCGAATGGATTTCGGATTATTTGGGAGAAAGTTGGCCGAACTGGTTTTGGTGTTCTGCACCTGCGCAAGTGCGAGGTCACAGAAGTTAGGTTGGCTGGGAGCAGGGAAGTCCGAAAATTCATAGGTCTGAGCATAGAAGCGATTGTGCAGGTGCGAAGGTTTGTCTGCAAAAGCGGATCCACAAAAGCGGATGGTTGTCCGCATAAGCGGAAGGTCAGGGATTTAAGTGGGTTTCGCATCTGTGAGGATTTTTTCCATAGATGCGGTGTCGCATAAGCAACATTTGGACCGCAGAAGCGACAATCGCTGGGCAGAATATTTTTAATTGAGGGTTTGACCTTATTTATCATATTTTGATATTGGGAGCTCGGATTAGGGTGATTTTTGATGTGATTTTTGAGGTGATTTTCACCCACTTGGATTAGGTAAATGTTCTTATCTTGAATTTGATTTTTATTTGTGATTCTATCCTTAATTTTGGATTTTGGTTGATGAAATCTAAGGGAGAAAATTGAGATTTTTGTAAGAAAAATTGGAGAAAGAATATTTGAGATTTGAACCCTCATTCAGAGTCGGATATGGATGAAACTTGTATATTTGGATTCGTATTGTAACAGGTAATCGGGATTTGTCACTTTTATAGGGTTCTGGGGTGCCGGTTCCGGTTCACTTTTTGGTTGACTTTTTGTATTTGATTAAAAATCGAGCCTTTATGTTGCGTTATTATTTGCTTTAGCATTATTTGACACCCGGTGTGCTATTTGACTAGATTCGAGCCATTCGAAGGCCGATTCGAGAGGCAAGGGCTCTTTGGAGTATTGATTCTCGCACTTTGAGGTTAGTATCTTCCATAGGTTTGGGTTGAGGTTGTTTCTCCCCATAGATTACAATGCTTCCTATGTTTTGGGGGTGGCGGACGTACGTGGTGACGAGCGTGTATGCGTACACTGTGGTTATTCATGATCCGGATAGACTTTAGGACATTATGTGCCTCGTTAGGACATTATTTTTCTCTACTTGTATGACTACTTGAGCTATCATTCATGCTAGAAATCATGTCTAGGCTACGTGTCTATCCGTTTGAGGCACGATAGGGATATTTTGCTATGTTGAGCAGTTTGCCTTGCTTGAAGTCATATTTTTCAGTCATGATATTATATTTGCGTGTTGTAACACCACCTTTGTGTACATATTATATGTTATATCACATGTTTTTAGTGTCCTTACTCGTGTGACATGGGTTCGAGTGGATTTGCTGTGTGTTGGTAAAATTTGTGTGGTATATTGATTTCTAATACTGTGAGATGTTAGGATATTGAGACTTAGAGCGAATTAATGACTGAAGTGGGGTCATAAAGTCGTGTTGTTATGAAAGTGAGGTGATGTGTACGCTCGGCTCCCTATTCGGCTATATGGTATTGATATTGAGGTGTTGCATGTGCCATACCATTTGGGTTGAGTTATGATGATTGTTGACTTTTGATCCAATCAGCGCTTGGGTTAGGAACCGCCCCTTCGGAGTCAGGTGCTAACCTATGTTACTTTGTCCCTGCGAGTGCAGGCACTTGGTATGTGCTTATTGAGGCGCTTATGCCAAGCACCCATACAATGTTGAGTGCTTACTTGATAATTTAACTATGAATTGTTGATTTTTGGTGTTGATACTTTTTATGCAGGCATAGAGACGTATCTTTCTCATGCTAATTAGTACTTTATATCTTGAGATTGATGACTTAACTGATTTGATTGGCAAACATACTTATTTTCCCTGTTAATGTGAATTAGTTGAACTTGCTATTCTTGAGTTGTTTCCCTTTATTATTATTATTATTACTATTATTATTATTATTATTATTGTTATTGTTATTGTTATTGTTATTGTTATTTTTATTATTATTATTATTGTTTTTGTTGTTGTTGTTATTATTATTATTATTATTATGCTATTACTGTTATTGTTGGTTGTTGAAGTGAGTAATAGACTTTGCCAATATCGTACTATCTTCAATTCGAGGTTAGACTTGCTACGTACAGAGTTCATGGGGTTAGTTGTACTCATACTACACGCTGCACTTTATGTGCAGATCTAGGTGCTCTGATAGAGTTGATTGCTAGGGAGTTGTACTGGTACCTGTTTGTGATTTCAAGGTAGCACTACTGTTTCTATCCCCAGGACTTGGAGTCCCTTCCTTACTTTTTTTGTCATTATTTATGTACTTCATACAATATTGTATTCTTATTCATATCGTTGTACTTATTTATTCTATCGAGCTCATGTACTCGTCGACACCAGGTTCTGAGATGGTATTTCAGTTGTATCGCTATTTGGCTACAGTTATTTATCATATTCACGTTTGAGACTATTTATTATTGTTATAGAAGTTTATTTATGTATATTGAATGTTGGGTTGCCTAGCAAGCAGTGTTAGGTGCTGTCACGACTTAGTGAGATTTGGGATAATGACAAATTGGTATCAGAGCACTAGGTTGATTAGGTCTCATGAGTCATGAGCAACTCTAGCAGAGTCTTGCGGATCGGTATAGAAACGTATGTACTTATCTTCAAGAGGCTACAAGGCTGTTAGGAAAACTTCTCTTTCTTTCATTCCATGTCGTGCGATTTTGTTTATCCCTAAGCTTGAATCTTTACTCTTCTATTCTCTCAAAGATGATGAGGATGCAATTATTAGCTACAGTTGAGAAAGTGTCGGTACCCCATGCTACGGCTGTGAGAGGCTCGGTTTGGGGCAGAGATAGGGGAGAAGCACGCATTGCAGCTAGAGCCCCTGCTCGTGCAGCTATTGTGGAGCCACCAGTAGCTCCGGTCGAGGAGTTGGTTTTCGACTATGATGAGCCGAAGGCACCACCTTTGGTTCCCCATGCTTTCTATATGGTTGGGTTGTTCGAGGGTTTGGCTCTAGCCGGGGCATTTCTTACTATACTAGCTACTTTCCAGGCAGGGGGCGGAGCACACTCTAGCTACCTGTGCCCCAAAGTAGGTGGTCCATGGTTATCAGACTTCTGCAATCTTACTAGTTGGGGGAGTTGAGCCTACTATTGCTGCGCAGCCTAAGGATAGGCCCATGATGTCAGTTGATGTGCTGAAGAGGTTAGATAAGTTTACCAAGGTGCATCCTCCTCACTTCAGTGGTGCACCTTCAAAGGTTGCTCAGGGGTTTGTGGATCGTTGTCATGAGCTTTTGCGCAATTGGGCACTAGTAAAGTTCAATGTAGTTGATTTCACCGCCTGCCAGATGTAGGGTCCATCCAAGAGGTAGTGGCAGGTTTATGAGATGGGAAGACCAGCAAGATCACCTCCTCTTACCTGGGCTCAGTTCTCCAGGGTCTTTTTGGAGCACTTTATGACCCGCACTAGGAGAGATGAGATGAGGATGCAGTTTGATTACCTTAAGTAGGGTCTGATGTCAGTTACCGAGTATTAAATGAGGTTCACGGAGCTGTTCCGTCATGCTACCATTCTGATTCCCATTGAGGAGGAGAGATAGGATATTAATGGTCTTCACCATGGTAACTGCATTGCTATGGCTAGGGAGGTAGAGACCGGGACTTCATTTCACCGGGTTGTGGAGATAGTGTGTTGTATTGAGCGCATTCACATTGAGACTAGGAAGATGATGCAAGGTAAGGAAAAGAGGTCCGACGTTAAGGGAGTTTAGTGGTTCCGCATCTAGAGGCCGAGGTCGATCTGTGGGAGGCCATTCTAGTAGGCTAGCTTATCATTCACCGCCACCCAGTCGAGGAGCATCTATGCAATCTTCATCTAGTGCCCTTCTAGCATAGAGTTCTCATTGCATTCCATCTGTTTAGGGTTTATTGGTACTAGGTTCTTCTAGTGGTTATTCCGGTTCACAGGGTCTAACTCATGTCGTACAGTCATTTCCAGTCAGAGGTTTCTATGAGTGTGGAAAGTTGGCGCATGTCAGGAAATATTGCCCCCATATTCACAGAGGTCCAGTGTAGCAGGGAGGTCAGACCATGATTCCTACGCTAGTTACTACACAACCCGCTCAGCCAGCTCGGAGTGGAGGTTATCCAGGACATGGTCGTCCTAGAAGGGGAGCTCAGTCTAGTGGAGGTCAGGTCAGGTGATATGTTTTCCCACAGAGGACCGAGGCATTGATTTTGATGCAGTGATTAAGGTATTGTTTCTACGTGCCACAAGGATGCTTCAGTATTGTTTGATCCTGGTTTTACTTATTCATATGTGTCATCATACTTTTCTTCTTATCTGGATGCTCTTGTGCATGTGTATACACCTATTGGTGGTTCTATTATAGTGGATCGAGTTTATCAGTCATGTGTAGTCACTATTTGTGGTTTTGAGACTTTATATTGTTAGATATGGCGGATTTTTATGTGATCATATTTGGATTGATTTTCGTACCATGTTATTCTAGATTTCCATGTTAAGACCATGACATTGGCGATGTCGGGGTTGCCGAGTTTGGAGTGGAAAGAACCTCTTGGTTGCACTCCTAGTAGAGTGGTATCATTTTGAAGGCTCAACGAATGGTTGTGAAGGGGTGTTTGGCGTGTTTAGACTTTGTTAGAGATGTTAGTGCTAATACTCCTATTGTTGAGTCCGTAGTGAGAGAGTTTAAGGATGTGTTTCCTACAAACCTATCGGGCATGGAACCCGATAGGGATATTGATTTCAGTACCAATTTGGCACTGGGCGAGTTGCCTATCTCTATTCCTCCATATTGTATGGCTCCAGTAAAGTTGAAGGAATTAAAGGAACAATTGGAAGAATTGTTGGATAAGGGGTTCATCAGGTCGAGTGTGTCACCTTGGGGTGCACCAATGTTATTTGTTAAGAAGAAGGTATGTCTGTGAAAATGTGCATTGACTATAGGACGTTGAAAAAGATCACCATCAAGAACAAGCATCCACTGTCGCGCATTGAATAATTTGTTTTATTAGCTTCAGGGTGGCAGGGTGTTCTCGAAGATTGACTTGAGGTTGGGGTAGCACCAGTTGAAGATCAGGGCTTCGGACATTCCTAGGACTTCTTTTAGGACTCGTTATAGGCATTATGAGCTTTTGGTGATGTTGTTTGGGTTGACTAATGCCCCAACAGCTTTCACACACTTGATGAACAGCGTGTTCCAACCTTATTTGGATTATTTTGTCATTGTGTTCGTTGATGATATATTGGTGTATTCCGTAGTAGGGAGGAACATGAGCATCATTTGAGGATCGTGCTTCAGACTTTGAGGGAGCAAAAGCTTTATGCTAAGTTCTCCAATTGCGAGTTTTGGTTAGACTCGATGGAATTATTGGGTCGTGTCGTAGCTAATGATGGGATTAAGGTGGGACCGAAGAAGATTGAGGCAGTTCGAAGTTGGCCCAGACCTTCTACCACAACGGTTATTAGCAGCTTTTTGGGTTTGGATGGTTACTTAAGTCACTACGTAGAGAGATTTTCATCTATTGTAGCCTCATTGACTAAGCTGACTTCGAAGGCCGCTCCATTGAGGTGGTTGGATGAGTGTGAGGAGATCTTTCAGAAGCTCAAGACAGCTTTTACTACGACTCCAATTTTGGTGTTGCCTTCGGGATAGGGGTCATATACGATTTGTTGTGATGTTTCGTGAGGTTGCATTGAGTGTGTGTTGATGCAGGATGGTAGTGTTATTTCCTATGCGTTGCACCAGTTGAAGCTCCATGAGAAAAACTATCCAGTGCATGATTTGGAGTTAGTATTATTTATATGACATGTCTTGTGAAATGTATACGGTTCATTGGCGTCTTCAGCATCTATTAGAGCAAAGGCATATGAACTTGAGGCAGCGGAGGTGATTAGAGCTATTAAAGGACTATGATATCACTATTCTTTATCATCCGAGGAAGGCCAATGTGGTAGCAGATACCTTGAGTAGACACTCGGAGAGTATGCAAAGTTTAGCATTTATTCCAGTTGGGGAGAGGCCTTTGGCTATGGATGTTCAGGATTTGGCCAACAGATTCATGAGATTGGATATATCAGAACCCGACAGAGTCCTTGCTTATGTTGTATCTCAGCCATCCTTGTTTGAGAACATTAAGACTCACTAGTCTGATGATCCCCATTTGCTTATCCTTAAGGACATTGTATAGAGAGGTGGTGCTAAGTGTCTATTGGTGATGATGGTGTATTGCGGATTCAGGGCCGGATTTGAGTTCCTAATGTTGATGGGTTGAGAGAGTTGATACTTAATGAGGCTCATAGTTCGCGGTATTCTATTCATTTGGGTGCTACGAAGATGTACCATGATTTTGAAGTAGCATTATTTATGTTTCTTGGTGTTGGAATTGTCAGCAGGTCAAGTATGAGCATTAGAGACCTGATGGTTTGCTTCCAAAGATTAAGACACAAAAATATGTGTGGAAGCACATAACTATGGACTTTGTGGTAGGTTTGCCACAAATATTAAGGAAATTTGACGTTGTTTGGGTTATTGTGGACAAACTTATCAAGTCTGCATATTTCATCCCAGTCATGACTTCCTACGCTTCGGATTTGTTGGCTAAGATCTACATCAGGGAGATTGTCCACTTGCAAGGTTTACCTGGTTCTATTATCTCGAATCGTGGCATTTAGTTTACTTCGCATTTCGGGAAAGCGATTAAGCGTGGGTTGGGTATGCGTTTGAGTTGAGCACCGCATTTTACCCTCAAACGAATGGGCAGTCTGAGCAGACCATTAAGATTTTGGAGGGCATGTTGAGAGCCTGTGTCATAGATTTCGGAGGCCAGTGGGATCAATTTCTTCCATTAGCAGAGTTTGCATACAACAACAGCTATCAGTCAAGCACCTAGATGGCTCCGCAGGAGGTCTTATATGGGAGGCGATATTGTTCTCTAGCTGGTTTGTTTGAGCCGGGAGAGGCTAGGCTATTGAGCACAGATTTGGTTCTTGATTCTTTGGAGAAGGTAAAATTGAATCAGGAGCGACTTTGTACAGCGTAGTCCAGGCAGAAGATTTATGCTACTAGGAGGTTCATGATGTGGAATTCATGGAAGGTGAGAAGGTTCTTCTTCGAGTTTGCCTATGAAGGGCGTGATGAGATTTGGGATGAAGGGCAAGTTGAGCCCTTGTATATTGGTCCTTTTAAAGTGTTAGAGAGAGTTGGTGAGGTGGCCTACAGACTTGCTTTGCACCTAGCTTTCCGGGAGTTCATCTGGTGTTTCATATTTTCATGCTTCGGAAGTACTATGAGGATCATTCACATGTGTTGAAGTTTAGTTTGATGCAGTTGGATGAGAATCTCGCTTATAAGGAGGAGCCGGTGGCCAATTTAGATAGGCAAGTTTGAAATTCGAGGTCTAAGAATATTGCATAAGTGAAGGTCCTGTGGAGAGGTTAACCGGTCAATGAGGCAACTTGGGAAACCGAGCATGATATACCAAGCAGATACCCTCATCTTTTTGATGTCCCAGGTATGACTCTAAACCCATTCGAGGAAGAATGTTTGTTTAAGAGGGGGAGAATGTAATGACTAGCCTGTTGTTTTGTGTATTTGAACCCCGTTCCACTATTTGATGCTTCCCATATGCTTGTTTGGTGTTTTGTGACTTGCTAGGATGGTTGGTTTGGTTTCGGGAAGGTTTTGGAATCAATTGGAACACTTCGTTCCATGGTTGGAAGCTTAAGCTATAAGAGTTGACTGAGGTTTGGCTTTTGAGTAAATGACCTTGGATCGGTATTTTGATGGTTCGAATATGTTCGTATGGTGATTTTGGACTTAGGCGTATGTCCGGATTTGGATTGGAGGTTTCTAGGATGTTTTGTCTCTAATCGTCAAAAGTTGAAGGTTTGGAAGGTTCGTGGGTTTGACCAGGAGTTGACTTTGTTGATATCAGGTTCGGCTTGTGGTCCTAGGACTTGGAATATGTTCCTTATGTCATTTGGGACCAGTGTGTAAAGATTGGGTTTATTCCGGATTGGTTAGGCTTGAATCGGATGCTTGGTTGGAAGTTGGAAGTTATGAACTTAAGAGATTGATCTTGAGCGGTGATTCTTGGTTTTGATGTTAAGTATGTTGTTTGGAGCCTTTGGATTTGTTTGGGCGATGTATTAGGACTTGTTAGTATAATTGGGCGGGGTCCCCGGGGGCTCGCGTGTGTTTTGAATGGATTTCAGATCATTTGGGAGAAAGTTGGCAGAATTGGTTCTGGTGTTCCGCGTTGCATAGCGTTTCTGCATGTGCTAGGTAGCAGAAGCGAGGAAGGCACCGTAGAAGCAAGTTTTGTGGGGATCAGGGAAGTCCGCAGATACGGAGGTCTGAGCACAAAAGCGATTGCGCAGGTGCGAAGGTTTGTCCGCAGGAGTAGATCTGCAGAAGCGGATAGTTGTTCGAAGAAGCGAGAAGGTTGGGGATAGAAGTGGGTTCCGCATCTACAAGGGTTTTTCCGCAGATGTAGTGTTGAGAAGCGACATTTGGACCGAAGATGTGAAAATCGCTGGGCAGAACATTTTTAATCGAGGGTTTGACCTTATTTATTATATTTTGAGATTGGAAGCTCGGATTGGGGTGATTTTTGCGGCGATTTTCATCTACTTGGATTGGATAAGTTTAATTAACTTGGATTTGATTGTTATTATTAATTCTATTCTTGATTTTGGCTTTTGGTTGATGAAATCTAAGGGAGAAAAATTAGAATTTTTTAACAAAATTTGGAGTACGAATATTTGAGATTTGAACCCCGATTCGGAGTCACATTTGGATGAAACTTGTATATTGGGACTCGTGTTGGAATGGGTGATTGATATTTATGACTTTTGTCTAGTTCTAGGGTGCTTTCCCGGGTTGAATTATTTTATTTAATTAAAGATCGAGCCTTTATGCTCCGTTATTATTTCCTTTAGAATTATTTGACACCGTAGTGTGTTATTTGATTAGATTCGAGTCATTCATAGGCCGATTCAAGAGGCAAGGGATTTTTGGAGTGTTGATTTTCGCATATTAAGGTAAGTATCTTGCATTGGGTTGTCTTGAGGGTATTTTTCCCTGTAGATTACGATGCTTGCTATGTCTGGGAGTGGCGCACGTACATGGTGATGAGCATATATGTGTACATCATGGTTATTCAAGATACAGGTAGACTTTAGGCTAATATGTGTCTTGTTTTTCTAACATGCCTTCGTTTACCGTGTTTTCTCTACTTGTATGACTACATGAGCTATCATTAATGCTAGAATCATGTTTAGGCTATATGTCTATCCGTTTGAGACACAATAGGGCTATTTTGCTATGTTGAGCTGTTTGTCTTGCTTGTACTCATATTTTTCAGTCATGATACTATATTTGCGTGTTCTAACGCCATCTTTGTGTACTTATTACATGTCATCTCACATGTTGTTAATATCATTGCTTGTGTGACATGGGTTTGAGTGAATTTACGGCATGTTGGTATAATTTGTGCGGTATATTGATTTCTAATACTGTGAGATGTTGGCATATTGAGAGTTTGAGCATATTAATGACTTAACAGGGGCCATAGTAATGTGTTGTTATTGAAAGTGAAGTGACGCGTACACCTGGCCCCCGATTGGGCTGAGTGGTATTGACATTGAGGTGAAAAGTGCGCTAGGCCATTTAGGCTTAGTTATGATGATCGTTGACTTTTGATCCGATCAGCGCTTGGGATAGGAACCGCCCCTCCAAATTAGGGTGATAACCCATGTTACTTTGGGCCTTGTGAGTGCTGGAACTTGGTACGTTCTTATTGAGGGGCTTATGCCAAGAACCTGTACAGTGTTGAGATTGTGCTTACATGATGATTTAACTGTAAATTGTTGATTTTGGTGTTGATACTTGTCATGTAGGTACAGAAACGTATCTTCCTCATTCTAATTGATATTTTCTATCTTGAGATTGATGAATTAACTGATTTGATTGAGAAACATGACTATTTTCCATGTCAATGTGAATAAGTTGAACTTGCTATTCTTGAGCTGCTTTCACTTTTTTATTATTATTATTTATTTATTTATTTATTTTATTATTATTATTATGTTGTTGTTGTTGTTGTTGTTGTGTTGTTGTTGTTGTTGTTGTTACTATTATTGTTGCTTGTTAAAATGAGAAGCAGAATTTGCAGATCTCGTCACTATCTTCAATCCGAGGTTAGGCTTTCTACTTACAGAGTACATGAGGTCGGTTGTACTTTTCACGCCCCGTTTTTTCGCAAAAGTGATTTCAGCATGTGAAAACTCTTTTAAAGATGTATTAAAAAGAAGAGTCGCCACTTAAAGATTTTAAGGTGCGTTTGGGAACCTATTTGTGATAACTCTGATTAGAACTAGTATGTGCTATCAAAGATCGCGTAAGGGCTCAAATTACCTCGAAAAGAAGGTGTTAGGCACTCTTTGAGGTCAACAACTATGGTTCCCCGCCGATTTTCAAGCTATGAGGGAATATTAATTTACTAAGTTATCCAACTGAACATAAAAATTGATTAAGCTAAATGAATAAGCAATTTAAGAGGTGATGTGCCATGGAAATGCGGCACTTTTGATACTAATAACATAGACGTTAGCTCATCTTTTAAAGCATTGTAAGTCATTTTTTATATAGTTTTGGTGTTTTGCAGGAAACCGGACTTGAAGAACAAAGAACATGAAAAAGATGACAAAAAAACATGAAAAAGGTAGATATGCGACAGATCCACGACCGCAGAAGTGATGTGCGGACTCCAGACCCATCGCAGACATAACCAGGACATCTCAGTATCAAAGAGTCAGTTATGCGCTTCATTATGCTGTTGCAAAACTTATATGCAGACTGCGATATTTTGTCACAAATGCATTAGGACCTACAATGAAGATGAATTTGCGGTACACGATGTAGCCGTGGAATCAGTATGTGGACCGCATTATCGTCATGCAAGGGAGTACTGGAAAACTTGATAATAAGATCTGCGGCGTGGATGAAGATATGTGGATCACAGAAATGTTATGCGGTCGCAGACTTAATCTGAAGGGACATTTTTGTCACATTTTGCCCGCGAATTTTGGGTCATTTTAAATAGAATGACTAGGATTTTTGTGCGACATCTTATCTGAAAAAAGGCTACACTTAGAACATTGAACACATCACTTATTTTGGAGCTTTTGAAGTGAGATTCCAAGACTTTTTCCTCTTGGTAAGCTTTTATGACTTTATTTATTGCTTTGTTCTTGTATTCTAGTATAAGTATCTAACTTTAAATACTAAGGTTTTGGACCCTAAGTGAGTGTAATATTAATGGGTATTTACCACTGAATATATATATATATATATATATATATATATATATATATT